>JABSTT010003425.1:0-32083 GCA_013339685.2 Hyalomma asiaticum | reverse complement strand
AGCGGACGGCTGGCTTTTGCCGTCAGGCTGTTGACTCCGCTAATCCTTTAGCGAGCGTTAACGTCAACCGCAATCCTTTTTCACCGTAGCACCTGCCGTCACGAACACCTATGGAGACGAAACTCGGACGTGTAAGACAGTAGTGGTCAAATTCCCCGCGTGGCGTGTCCCTTTCTCTTTTCTAAACGGCCGTCTGGCTGTCGCCGGCTTAAGACGTAAGAGGGTATGCACTGAGCCTTGAGCAGTTAGGCGGGGACACCATCGCAGAGCAGTCGCGCTTTTAAGGGTCCGTCCGTACTTGCCAGAGGTGTTACAGAGGCCTGTGCCATCTAAGCCATCTTTAGGAGCTCGCACACAGCGCGCGCGTCCAGTTTTGCGCACGTGCGCAGAGTGCAGGGATTTATTTGCAAAATTTCCGACCACGGCTAGCGATCCTTGCGGACGGCTCAGGCCGCAGTGTCTCCAAGGTAGTCCGAGACTGCCTTGGAAACAACCAGGTCTCGAAGGTAGTGCAGGACTGCCTTGAAGACCTGGCTGTGGAGGCGTGTGGGGAAAGGTTCCCTCTGCATGGCCGCGGGAAGACCGTAGCGGTGGAGTGTGGCGACCCTGATGGCTCGATGGCGCTGGTGTGCGGGACAGGAACGCAGGAGGCCTCGACGCAAGAGCTATGGGACCGAAGAAGAACCTCTGGAGCTACTCCCGAAGCACGTGTGAGAGCGTCGTTTAGTTACCTATAGGATAACTTGCAAAATAGCACTCGGGCATTGCGTGGAGAAAAAGTGCCGCAACAGAACCGCGCGGGATAAGGCGTCTGTCTGTAGTTGTCGCCAGACGACTGCCTGGCATCGTTTCAATTTACGGTATAAGGTGGCTGCAATATCCGCCTGCCTAACCGGTGGATGCCAGTAGGCGTTATATCTGGCTGGGCGCGTGTTTCGCACCAGGAAGTCCGAACTCGAAGAAGGGGTCTCCATTTTTCGTGCGTGCTGCGAGCGGTATGCCACCTCGTGCAGGTTCAGGGACGGTTTCGTCGGTGTGGGTGGCGATCTCGGTGCTGTACTTGAGGAAATGCGCCCCAGAGCGTAGTTGCAAATAAATGCGGATCGTGAGTCGCTAAGAATGACCCCGTTGCGGAGAGGATACAAGCGCAAGAGCAATTGCTGCCTCTTGCGCTGTTTCTGGATGTTCACTAAACGCGCGCGTTAGCCGGCATCAATAAGTTAACGTCTGCGACTACCGGCGCCATGAACCGGTAGGAAAAATTTCGCAACGCACGCAGAAGTAAGTTGATCATTATAACAAGTCCACAGGCACATTCACACGAAAGATAAGGGAACGCTTATTTTATCGTGTGAAGTGTAGTAATGTAGTGGTTACTGCGAGTTGAAATGCAGGACGACTGGAACTCCGAAAACCTTTAACGGGCCAAACACGACGCCTGAAAATAGTGTGGTACGCTTAACCGCGTCCGGCGCAGTTTTGTATAAAGTTCCAAAAAGCGTTAAACAGCGACTTTATGATACAACAGTTCATCCAGTATACTTGAATATGGTCGCGCAACGTGCGACCCTGAAGCGCCAGGGTTGCATCACTTCCTGATGCAAAGACAGGAAGTGATGCGAAAGAATCACCGCCCCTCCGTGAAGATGTTCGAACAGCGAGGCTGTGTTTCGTTCCCCTTTCGTCTTCTGCCTTCCTTTCCACGTGCAGGGACGCCCCGAGACATGCCTGCGGTAGGGCCGTTTCACGGCGGCGCTAGTGATTTTGGAGATGGGGAAGACGCTATTTTCTGCAGCCCATACGGCAGCACGGCAATAAAGTTAACTTGGCTTGACTTAAAATGATAACCAAGCAATGTGAAAAAGTTGTGGTGGTTAACGTGAATTGTGTTCAGATGTGACACAGTCCACCAAGCAAATGACCGAACAATAACAAAAGTAGCAAATAAACAACCCTTTTAAGGCGAAGTGTGGAAAGAAAGCGGATAGAGGAAATAAGGAGACGCCACCGTCACGAGACATCTCTCTCCCAGTCGCCAGCAGTGCGATCACCGGCATTGCGGAGAGGGCAGGCGGCTCTCACCGTGAAACGGTTCGTAGGGATAGGTGAGCGTGGCATGCCAGCGAAGTAAAATGTTGGTTTCTTGTTCGACCGACGACCATCTTCTGCATTCAGGTCGGGGTTACTTTTCCGCATTCAGGACGGCTCTTCATGGCCCCCTTTTTCCCACGCCGAGCGGACCCCGTTCAAAAGTGACCCTTCCCTCCCATCGCGGCTTCCGATACTTCCGCCTTATGGCGTTTTTCACTGGCGGATTCGGAGCAGGTTTTTTTGCTCCGCCGCGACGAATCCGTGTTTCACTGGTCGAGCGGGAGCGGGTTGGTGCGTTTCACTGGCAGATTCGGAGCAACTCAAACCGCGCCAGAGCGCTCCGACTTGCTCCGGCGCCGAGGCACGGATTCAGACAGATTCGGGCGGAAGCGGGCCGCGTCCTCGCGTCACTTCCGTCTTGCCTGTCGAAATGGCTGCGTTCGCTGCGCGTGTGGAGCTGGAGTGTACAAGAAAGTGTAGCTTCCGTGTAGCGACGACAGCAGGACAAGCAGAAGCTTTCCAGCTCAGAAGAGAGTAATTACGACGTGCTGTGATTATTGCGACGTGCTGTGATTAGACAGTGATTACGACGTGCGCCGTACGTGTGGCGTCGCGCCGCTGGCCACCGTTTGGTTCTCCCCGACGTCGAATAGGTGTGATGTAGGCAGCATTTGCCGGTATGGCGTGTAATATATTGACTGTGATTGCGTTGTGAAATGAAATAGCTTACAAATGAGTGTAAGTATGAATAAAGTGGAAAGCAGCACCTGCTTTCAAAACATTCGATAGATCTGAAGCCGCGGTACGAAAGGTAAACAGTGGGGCCGTTTCACCGATGTGGCTTGCTTCGTTTCCATCGCTGCGCTCCACACCGATGTTTCAAAACCGATTGGATATGTTAACGCATGACATGTGAGTACAAACGTTTCTCGTGTTGGCAAAAGTAAGCGCTTCATTTGGAGTTCGCCGTTCGTCGCGAACGACGACGGGATAGAAGCGGTGTGGTTCTAGCTAAGCCTACCCTCGGAGTCGTCATTGACGTAGGGCTGTTTGGATGTTCTTGTCGCTCGCGAAGGCACAGCTTTGTCGAGATTGTTCTTCAATGGTGTTATAGAGCAGGGATGTGCAAAACTCTTTATTTTCTATTTGTTGATGAAGGCACGAACTCTTACGAGCGCGTATGCCAAGGTGCAAAATGCGGCCGAGCCTGCGTCCCTACGTGCTCATCGTTCCCCTCCCCACCCATCGTACGCTTCATGCCGGAGCTTACGGCACCGAACGCAGAATCGTACCGTGTATTTAGCGCTTAGTGGCCTCTCTGAGTAATAAAGCTTGAGCACAGAATGCGTGAATTGAATGTAAACAACTCGGAAACTGCTGCAGTCAAAATGTGCCCGGGGAAGGCGTCTTTGGTTGCCACGGAAACGCACGGAGCGGAAGTTGGGTTTGTATGACGTGCTCCGCTGGCAGATTCGGATTCGTGAAATCCGAGCGCTCCCTCTGGGATCTCGGTGACTGCTCCGGATCCGCCAGTGAAAAACGCCATTAGTGGCCGGCGATGGATCTACGGGGGAAGGAAGTGAGTCAGGTGGACGTAAAGGCGACGTGGAGTTTCCTGGAACTTGAGAGGATGACTATTCAGGCTGGAGCACTCGGTCGCACTGTTGGGCAGATCAGTTTTGTTGCCGGCCGGACAAGAGAGCGGTTGGAAAATGAGTCGACCTTATCTTTGAGAGATCAGACGAGTGAGTCTCGGCGGCTTGGTTGCCCCGATGCCCAGAAAATGAGGCAGTCCTCGCGAGAGCTCGAAGTCGGCAGCCATGATCGGAAGGCCACGTGCCGGCGACAAGACGATCACATCGAATTTCGAAGGGTGCTCAGATAATGCTGCCTTTACTTACTGACTGACTGAGGCAAAGCTTGAGACATTGCGCCACAAGTTTGGGAGCCGTGCTACGAGCTGATGTCTGCGGCAATTAACAGTGACGAATATATTAGCCACGATTGTTTTATATGTCGCACTTGTTCCATTATTGTATTGTTGTTTTGTTTAACGTATTATTAGTTAGCTAGTGCCACTTGTATGTTCGGTTATGCTTAGAAATTGCATTCCATGTTTGCGCAAGCTGAGCAACGTCAGTTGCCTTCCCGAACCCAGCACGAATACCTTTTTGTTTAGTCCACGGTTGATATGTGTGGCCGAGAGGGGGACGAGCGAGGGTAGTTGTGGTGTTTCGCAAAACGTGGTACGGTAGCTGTGGTAGTTGTGTGGTGTTGTGTAAGGCGTTGAACCGCCTCCCCCTTTTATTCTAAGTAACTGCAGTCGTACTGCCAGTATCACCTTAATGAAAGAGTCATTACAGCTAGCGTCACTCGCCTGTCTCCGCAAGTTCTCTCGCCTATGTCTCTTCCACAAAATATACTACAGTCCCGCCTTGCACAATGACCTTATTCTTCCTCCATCATACATTTCCCCTCATTTCCTCTCGTGGGAATAATGTCGTGCTTAACTCAAGCATGTTGTCAATCATTTGTACCCCGCACCTCACAGGACTGGAACCGCCTTCCGGGATCAGTCACGTCCACTGTCCACTATTCCGAGTTTCACAATGTTTTAAACACAAGTGTATTGCAATGTAATTAACCAAGTACCCAATTATGTCTCGTTCTCAGTCAATTGATCGAATTTTTTTGTTTCCCGCTAGTTAAGTTCGACCATCCGAACTTCGACATGTAAGACGAGGCAGGTCAAGGTCATGCCGTTATTGTGCAGTACGCCTACGTGAGTTGCTCCTCCATTTCACTGCGGTTCCTCCATTTCACGCAGCTATGACTATCGGACGGGCCGCTTTCGCCGAAAGGTTGAATGGGGAGATGCGCGCAGGCGATGGAAGGGGAGATAGCACCCCAAGCGACCGGGGACGGCCGCGTCGCGGCGCGCCGACGATGCAGCGTTTCCGCTGAGACACGGGACGGAACAAAAGAAACGACCATCGCCCCACTCTGAGCGCACCTGAGAGCCCAGCGGGTGGCCGGTGCAAGTGGAAGTGTCTGAGTGGTGTGTCGTAGTAGACGCCGCGTGAGCATGGTTGGGGTAATCGGCAGAGAACGTGCGGTACTGCCGTGAGTGTGGCAAAGGGCTGACGGAGGAGACGCGTACTTTCGGGCAACCCGCCTGACTGTGTGATTGGTGTATGTTGAGTGAGGGGCTTTTGAAAAGAACCCCGCCCCATATCGCGAGTGTATAAAACTGTTCTATGTGGAGAGAAGGAAGCGAGTGAGCCGTACAGCGGCCGCCGCTGATCTACTGGTCTGCCTTTGCCCCGTTTCTTGTCCTCTCTGCCTTTGCCGTTTCTTGTCTTGTCTGGCTTTGCCCTTTTAGGGGCGAAGCTCCTTAAAGCGGCACCCGTTCGTCCTCGTCGTAGTCGTAGTAGTGCGTAACCAGTCTTACGCTTTGACCTCCAGGTGGTGCCGGTGGGAGATTTCTCCTGTGCGTTGTTGAACAATAAAAATTCGCAGCGTGCGCGTTAACTAAAAGCCGAATTCTTCTGTCTCTCATTGCCCATTAGCAGCCATTTCGTGCGTCCCCGATGTATGTAGTAGTAGTAGTAGTAGTAGTTAGTAGTAGGTAGCCACCGGCGCGTGCCTGCTGGAGCGCACGCACGCGCCGAGGGCGAGCGCGTGGCACCTGGCGCTCGCCTCGCCGCGAGCGCCGGGAGCCACGCGCTCCCCGGCAAACTCGACACTGCCCCGGCAAACGCGAGAGACAACGTTGGCGCAGGCAGCGTCTCCTAGCGAGTTTCTTGATTGAGAAATACCGACTGCTCGCGTTGGAGAAGCGTTCACCGGCAATATATATATATATATATATATATATATATATATATATATATATATATATATATATATATATATATATATATATATATATATATATATGTATACACTCGATCTTGACTTGCAATGAAGTGCCGTGGAGATTTCACTTGTGCATTGTGCATAGTTGAACCGTGAGGATTCGTAGCATGCGCGTTAACTAAATTAATCCGGAACTCGGCACGATCTACGATGCACATCCCGAGCTTCGCCCACTCATCATCATTCACTCCGTGGATATGCTGTAATTTTTTTGTATGCTCCACTCCTCTCTGTAATGCCCCTGGCCTGAGGGCAAACTAATAAATAAATCGTAGTTGGGGCATCTCATTAGCATGCCTGATCGATACGATAATCAGTGGCGGATCCAGAGGGGGGGCGGGGGGGGGCGGATGTCCTGCTCTCTTAAGTTTCTGTATGTATGCCACAAGAAGACGACCTGCTTAAACAAATAAAAAAGAAAACAGTCTTAAGTGACTCATTAGTATATTGTCAGATGTCCTGTCTTGCATGAATGCTGACGCCACTCTTGGAAGAATCCTGCAACCGCTGTTGACGCAAATGGGGCACTTCGGATTAATGTCGAATTGTCGTTTATTAACGGGCACCTCAACGAAGATGTTCATGCACTTCTTTCTTTCTTTCTTTCTTTCTTTCTTGAAATGTAGTCACGGATGCGAGGATCGAGCCTGCGACTTTGAGCTAACACACGCACGCACACTTTCTGCACCTTGGCTTCGCGATCGGCCCACTGTCATGTAGAAATGCGTGACATCTGACAGCGAGGGCTCGACGAATATATAGGTAGCTTCGCTGTTGAAAATGTGCAAGTTCTTGTTTACTACTGTCAGACTAGAATAAATTAGAGCTTTATTTATTTATTTATTGTTAAGCGAAGCTAGTGTTTGCCAGTTGAGATTGTCTTTAATTGACCAAATCGGCTTTGAGGGTTATAATTACTCGAAAAAACCCCGGCTACGCGGCTATGAATGCGAATAATAATTAAGCGGAAAGGACACTATTTCCTGCAGCCCTTGCAGGGAGCACCGCTCAGCTCCGCTTGGAGTGTTGGAAACGGTATGTTGCAGAGGAAAGTATACAGTAACGCTGTAAGGCAGGGATACGGAAATTTTGATCACCTGGGGGTTCTTTAGCGCCTGCTGATATCGCACATCACACTAGCATTTCACCTCCGTCGACAATACCGCCGCGGTTGGGCTTGTGCCTGAGTCTTTCGGGTCCACATCCATAACCGACCCGCGGCGGGCTTTGGGTACGCTTACTGAAAGTTAGGAGGCTTCAGAGTCGCATGATGCGCAAAGCATTGGACGAAACGTTGCATAGCGAAGTTGTGGTTTAACACTTTCTGGGGCTTTACAAAAATTGCGCCTGATGGGGTCAAGCATTCAAGATAACTTTAAGGTGATACGTTTATTGTCACATGTTAGGCGACATGTTAAAATTTGCTTCTCTGGTAAAATGTCTGCATGTAAGCGTGTTAATCTTTCTCGGCACATAAAAATAACCGTATAGTATGGCCTCAGTGCTGGCACCATTCATTTTTTCTGTTTCATCATCATCATCATCATCAGCAGCAGCAGCAGCAGCAGCCTGTTTAGGTCCACTGCAGGACGAAGGCCTCTCCCAACGATTTCTAATCCACCCTATCATGAGCGAGTTGGTTACACTTTATGCCCGCAAACTTTTTTAATTTCATCGCTCTATCTAACCTTTTGCCTGCCTCTGTCGCGTTTTCCCTCTCTTGGTATCCATACCGTCGCTCTTATTGTCCATCTCTTATCTTTCCTCCTCATGACATGTCCTGCCCAGGTCCACTTCTTTCTTTTAATTGATATAATAATATCGGCTACTCCTGTCTGTTCCCTGGTCCATTCCGCTCGTTTTTTATCTCTTAGTGTTACCCCTATCAATTTTCTTTCCATTGCACGTTGCGTGCTCCTTAGTTTCATCTCTAGTTTTTTCGTTATCCTCCACGTTTCTGCGCCGTACGTTAGCACTGGGAGAAGGCAGTGATCATACTTTTCGCTTTAGTGAGAGCGGTAAGTTTCCAGTCATGATTTCGTAGTGCCTTCCGAATGCGCTCCAGCCCATCTTTATTCTACGGAGAATTTCTTTTTCATGGGTAGGAGTTCCTGTTATTAACTGTCCCGGATATACATATTCATTTACACATTGTAAGGGTTCATTGTTGATATTAAATTCCTGTTCCTTAGCTAAGCTATTGAGCATAACTTTGGTCTTTTGCCTTTTCATTTTTAATCCAATTTTAATACTTTCCCTGTTCAGGTCATCAATTATGTTTTGTGGTCCGTCTCCATCATTGCTAAAGAGCACAGTGCCATCGGCAAATCTTAAATTGCTGAGATATTCTCCATCTATTCGAATTCCCTTGTCTTCCCAGTCTAGACGTTTAAAGATTTCCTCTAAACATGCAGTGAATAGCATGGGGGAGATCGTATCTCCCTGTCTCACACATCTCCGATTGGGATTTCTCTGCTTCTCTCATGTAGGAGTAGTGTGGCTGTGCAATCTTTGTATATGTTGTTTATGGTTTTCACGTATACGCCAGGGACCCCTTGTCGACGTAGAGCTTCTAGAACTGCTTGTATTTCTATGGAGTCAAATGCTTTCTCGTAGTCTATAAACGCCATATAAAGAGGTTTGTTATATTCCGCGTACTTCTCAATTACTAGGTTGATAGCGTGGCTGTGGTCCATTGTCGAGTAACCTTTCCTAAAACCAGCTTGTTCTCTCGGTTGGTTAAAGCCGAGTGTTTCTCTTATCCTCGTAGAAATTACTTTTGTAAATAGCTTGTATATTACTGGGAGTAGGCTAATTGGTCTGTAATTCTTTAACTCCATTATGTCACCTTTCTTGTGGATAAGGATTATATTAGCATTTTTCCGACTGCGCGGTACACTGCATGCCTTGATACATTTCGTGAAGAGCGATGCAAGTTTTTCAAGCACAATATCTCCTCCGTCTTTGATCAAGTCGGCTGTCATACCATCTTCACCAGCTGCTTTACCGCGGGACATGCCTTTGGCAGCTTGTTTGACTTCGTCAGCGGCTATACATGGAATTTCGGTGTCCTCCTCTGATTATATTTCTATTAAGATTGTATGGTCTGTCTGAGAGCTGTACAGTTCAGAGTAGAAATTTTCCGCTACCTTTACTATTTCGTTGAAACTGTTGATAACGTTACCTTGTTTATCTTTTAGCGCATGCATTTTGTTTTGTCCTAAGTGCAGTTTCTTTTTGAATTTATTGCTGGTGCCTTTTTCTACTGCTTTCTCTATTTCTCTCATGTTAAAGTTTCTTAACAACTCTTCGCCTGGCTTTACTGATCAATTTTGATAGTTCTGCGAATTCAATCTTATCTTTTGACGAAGTTACTTTCATTAGTTGGCGTTTTTTTTTTATTATTAATTCCTTGGTAGATTGGGACAACTTACTTGTTGCTTGCTTTGTTGTTTTACCCCCGACTTCTATCGCTGTTTCAAGGATTGTTTTCGTTATGGTATTGTTTATTTCTTCTACATCGTCACCGTTTTCGCCTAAGGTCTCGAACTTGTTGCTTAGGGCGCGTTTAAATTCTTCGTTCTTCACTCTGATTACCTCTAGATTGCATTTTTTTCTAGTAAATAATTTAGTTCTTGTTTTCTTTAGGTTAAGTACAATCTTCGCCCTTACTAATCTGTGATCGCTGCATTTTATCTTCCCCACTACTTCTGTGTCTTGAATTATACCTGGTTGTTCGCACATTATAAAGTCGATTTCATTCTTTGTTTCCCCGTTAGGGCTTTTCCACGTCCACTTCCTATTCTTGTGTTTCTTGAAAAACGTATTCATTATTCGGAGTCGGTTTCTTTCTGCAAATTGTACTAGCATTTCCCCACGGTTATTTCTACGTCCGACGCCGTAGTTGCCAATCGCCTGCTCTCCACTTTGTTTTGTTCCTACTTTTGCGTTGAAATCCCCCATGACTATACTGTGTATTGTGTCCGTACTTTCTTTATTGCTAATTCGATATCCTCGTAGAACTGCTCTACTTGTTCGTCGTCGTAGCTCGTTGTTGTTGGCGCATATCCGTGGATTATCTTAAGTTTATACAGCTTATTTAGTTTTATTACGACGCATGCTACCCTTTCGTTAATGCTGTAGAATTCATCTACGTTGCCCGCTATATCTTTGTGGATTAGGAACCCAACGCCATATTCTCTATTTTCGGGTAATCCTCTATAGCAGAGGACATGTCCATTGTTTAAGACTATGTAAGCTTCACCTGCTCTCCTAATTTCGCTAAGGCCAATGACGTCCCAATTAACTCCCTCTAGTTCCTCGAGTATATATAGTTCCGCTAATCTAGCTTCGCTGGAGAGGGATCTTGCATTGAACGTTCCAATGTTTAGTTTCCGGTGGCGGCCTGTCCGGGTCCAGTGATTATGACTGCCCTCTGCTGCTTCACAAAGCTGACCGCCGCCGTGGACAGATGTTCTGCAGCTGCTGGACACTGAGGGCGAGGGTTTAATTGTAGACATCGTGTGGGAGATGGTGGCCAAGTACTTCACCAGGGAGGCCAATTCCTGTTCTGGTGTAGGAGTGAGTCGTAAACGGCAGTTCAACGACTGAAAGCCTTTCAGGTACCAAACCATCGCCAGATCCCCCAACCGACGTAATCTCGAGCAGTATAACAAACATCCCTAAAAAAATAATAATAATAACGGGGGTGTGGGGCGTCGTACCTCCGACCCTTGGCGGTCCCGGTTGCAGCGGCTCCGCATCGTTAAACGTACATTCTTTCAAAGCCTTTCATGCGCGATACCTTCTATCCGCGTTACCATTTCGTACGGTATTTGGTCTCAAAATGTCCGCGATCATCTAGTTTTGCTGATCGCGACATCCAGGACGTCACGGTTATTAAAATTTCCGAAGCCCCCCACTACGGCTTTTCTCTCCTTTCTATTTCTTTCAGTCCCTTTCCGGATCCCTTACCCCCACGGACGCTTAACCGTGCTCCCGACATGCGCCGCAGAAATTAGCGTCGTTTCCTCAATCGAACCATAATAATAATAATAATAATAATAATAATAATAATAATAATAATAATAATAATAATAATAATAATAATAAGGTGTAATGCACTAAACTATATCTGTGCCTAAATTTGTGTCTTCTATACTAAGCTAGGCAAATGTATGACTTGGGCACTTAATGAAACGGCGCAGCAACAACTAACTACTTACTAACTCGTCTAA
This sequence comes from Hyalomma asiaticum, assembly GCA_013339685.2. Classification (NCBI taxonomy): domain Eukaryota; kingdom Metazoa; phylum Arthropoda; class Arachnida; order Ixodida; family Ixodidae; genus Hyalomma; species Hyalomma asiaticum. The sequence goes on along the minus strand of JABSTT010003425.1, from coordinate 20,837 downwards.
AACAATGTTTTTTAGTACTCGTTCACGTCAAAAGTCCCTGCACTACAACGTCCCTCCCCCCCGTCCCCGTCCCCGCCTCTCATTATGGAACACTAAATGTGAAAAACCTGCTTTCGGGGCTAGAAGAGAAGCTCAGGGGAAGATGGATGCTTGAATGTATGAAAAGATCGCAAAATACGATTTAGAACAGGGAATGTCGCAGGAGCCAACGTTTCGACAAGCGAACTTGTCTTGGTGCATCGTCAGGGCGTCAATTGCCTTCTCCAGCGTTCGTTTATGTGCGCCTTTGCACACTCTCCCCCGTCCTCAGAAAGAGAGGAGAAGAAACGCAGCACGTGAGAAAAAAAAATAAAAAGGGGGGGGGGGGGTGCAGGAGTATTTGGGTGACAGGTGTTAGCGTGACTAATATGCGTGACATATGCAGTCAAAGTAGTCGACGCTGAGAAATGTTGCAGGATTTGGGTTGCCTTCGCGCAACCGTAAACCTGCTTTTAACCGCTGCGCATGCGCGGTTAAAAGGTACCTAGCGCATGCGCTCTAGGTACTCCGCACACGTCGCTCGCATGCGCTCTGTCGCGGCAGCACCTAGCGAAAACACTCCGAAGGCTGTCGCCGCTGTTTGCAACACGTGCTGCGGATGAGACTCCATAAGCAAAGAGAATTCTGTTAAAAATGCTTCACGGAGTTTTCCCCGAGGCCATTGCATTTTTGGACACTGACGTAAGTTTTACGTTCAAATAAAGAGTAAAGTGCGTTAAATATTGGTTTTCGGTCCCTTTAACTTTCGCCTTCACGTCAACCAATATTAAATGGAGTCCGCCTTTGGCGCGCAAGCGAGCTTTTTATAACAGGTCAGCATTGTCCGCTGTTTTTGCTCCACGTTGCATTCATTCATTGTCGTATTAAACATAGAATAATTACTCTCTGTTTTCTTCGGTGCATCGTATACGAGATCGAGTAACCGGCATCGCCACTTACAGTTCTTCACTTACAGTTCAGCCGAGTGAAAAATCTTGTTGATTGAAAAATTACTCTACAGCTTAACTTTGTCACTTTTTTTATAAATTGCTTAATATTCTTCTCGCCTTTTGAGTACACTGAAGGCAGCTAACTTTAGAATACTAAGGCAATTAGGGTAGTACTTCCTAAAGTATTTTAAACCCACTTTGACTTAATTACTTTATAAAAACTTACTGATTATAACAAAAACTTCTAAATTTGCCATATCTTGGTACAGTTCGCGCGTTTTTATTAAGGCTCTGGCCACATTTCTGAGCTTCAAAGCTGCAACAAGAGTTCTTTGTTAACATATGATAATCTGCGATAATAAATTTATTTTTTATATTTTGTGTTCTTCTTTTTCATACCATTAAAATGTATACGTTTTACCATTTTTATTGCTTCGTAGATAGGCGCACTGTGCTCCATTTTAGAATCTGTTTTATATTTCAGTTTCATTTTGTCATATCCTAATGATGCCACCCAATTTATATACTGTTCTGTCAATTTATAGTAATTAGTTCATTTTATTGTTCGTTTTAATCGAGGGTTTACGGTTTCAACCAAGGGTTTACTTGAGGCACTCGTCTCTATAGCAGTGCAATGTAGCTTATGTCCATGCTTCAATAAAATCAGAGTGAATCAAGAAGCCCCAAGTGAACAAAAAAAAAAATATATTTCAAATGGCAATGTGATACAAGCATTCGTACAAATGAAACAGTACGCGCCACCAGTCTCACATACGCGAGGAATCACGATCCCACTTTCGCCACAAAGCTGTGTATGTATACGTAGTCCGTGTCCCGCGGCAAGGCATCCCGTATCCACGTATCGTGGGAAAACAAAGAGTATTTGACTGTGAGTGGGATAGAAAAAAGACTCGTTCATGCGGCCTTTTTCATACCCGCGAAACCAACGCAAACAAACTCTCATTGGGAACAGATGCGTCCAACCGTCGCGTTTACCTACCGTCAACGGAGGCGGCGGCCTGAGTGGCTGGTGAAATGTCGGTGCCGCCATGTTGGCTGGACAGGAGGGCGCAATTTGTCGCCTTACTGGCCTCTGGGTCTTTGCGAGGTATACGTGTGTGGCGAGACGGGACCGTCTATCAGGGACAGCAAAGTGTTGCCTAAAACAATGAGATAATTATGTGTATGTACAGATGTCACATAAGCGCGCATGTCTGTCACGTGCAACAACTCGTGCAGGATGAGTACGGTACATTTATGTAGACTGCATTTATTCTTGCATAACCCACAAATCAGGGTTATATTTACGAAACATCAGCGAGGAAAGTTAAGTAGTCAAACATCGCATGGTCGTACTAGGCCTAATCTAAAACTAAACTGCTCAATTGTATACAGACTTCGATAGTTCTTGCTTGCGAAACACTTGATTCCATCACCATTACGGAGAGATTGGTATAAGATGCTTTTGACCATTATGCACGAGAGGGGAGAAATACTCTAAGTGTCAGAGGAGCTCTGTGGCGTTTCTCGATAGTAGGCGCACCCCTGGCCGAGATATCGTGCTTAATTGTAATGCGATAGTCCTCAAATGACTGCCCCAGCAGGACGCCTTCTGAAACCGGTCGCAGGACCGGCTCCCAACTTCTCCACAAAAGTTAGCTGGTTGTTCTCCTCTTTTTCTGAGAGCGTTCCGGTCCAGAGTGCAGCCGCCATTTTGTGGCGAGTTTCGCCTGCAGAACTCTTCAGAACATGTTTTGTACTAAATTAGCGCTGTGCTTGGGTAACATAGACAAACAGTCCTTTGGCCTGATCGCTTTTACCGATCATCGACCGAAAGCTCCCCGACAATCTGCCGGCAGCTTCACGTTTACCAGGTGATCAAAGCTGGGCATCAAAAGCTTCCCACTTTCAAGCGTTTTCTGGGCTTCCCAAAGTGGGCCGAGTGCATCTCTCATCAAGATTGCCTACGCATAAACAACTTCTTTTTCAGAAAGTATCCCTCGAATAGCTTCCGCTTTTGCTGCTATCATGCGAGCTTTCAGCAAGTTCTGTTAACGAGCTCCAAATTTCTACGACTAGCACAAGTGCCTTGTAGAAGCTTTTGCCATCGATTCGGGAACAACAGAAGTGTGGCTTCTTAATGGTCAGGTCCAAAGAGGCCATTAAAGAACAAATTTCAGTGTATACTTTTGGTAAAGCTTGTTAGCGTGCTTAAATAACGCTCCAAACTTGATCACTACGGATCGAACATCAGACATGCATGGTAAAGAAATGGCATGGTCAACACTCACATGAATAAGGTGGTGCTATATCTTTCACATGCGAAGATTTGGATCCCTTCAGCCTGACAGATTTCTCGAACCATCTTTCGCATGTACTCCGCTGAGTCTGTGGCTACTGCCACAACGTCTTTCCACGTCCTTGCCAACACGTCAGGAGTGCCTTGCTAACTGCGCTGGCCACCGTGTAACTGTTCGATGCATTTACCCTGTCGACGTCGACCAGAACAACGTGCTGCTTCACGTTTTTCTGGCTATAGTAGCACAGGAGAGTGTTGATGGTAGCACACCAGTGATGTCTGGGGATTCATCGACGATGACGCTCACTTTCACATCTCGCATATCATCGCGGATTTTCTCCATGTCCGTGTCAAAAGCTTCTTTCAGGTATTTCAGCCGAAGTCTTTGTCTGTTGGCATGGTCCTTCGCGGCCTTGCACTATTTGCGTGCGAAGTCTCCCAGCGGTCCGTCCGCCTGGTGCATGCTTATTCCGCTGTACGCTAGGGCACGAACAAAGTCATGGATAACGCCGTCCGCTTCAGTTTCTTTTCGCACGCTGTCTACAGACATATCAAAAAGCGTCTGCTGAGACGTTTCCCGCAGTCTCAGCTTCCTTGGAAGCCGTCTTGAACTTCTTATGACGAGATGACATTAGATGCTCCGAATTCGGTCGTAGGGCTTCTTCGCTGGATCGGTGACCATCTCGGTGTTTGCAATATTTGCACACTAAAGTGCGGGTGCATTCACTGTCTTTCGTTGCGATCTGGAGATCTTCATGTTCTTTACACCAGTCATATCCAGTGTCTTTCGTTTTCTTCCCATCTCCACGCTGAAGTTTCCGGTGCCGCCTTATGTCCGCGACGGTGGCTTTGCGCTCACAAGACGCGCCTGGTAATGCTAAGTGAGGATGGCGATATGCCGTCTCGTCTCGCGTCGCGCGGAGATGTGAGGGGGCGTTCGTGCGGGGGTTGGACGCTGGGGGGGGTATGGCTGGCTTCTTCGTCGCTCAATCTCTCCCCCACCGACTGGTCATCCGTCCCTTCCGCGTGGAAATTCTTGGAAGCAGGTGCACATACCCGAGACTAATCTGCAGTGGGCAAAGGGGCAGGTTTCCTTCTTTGCTTTTCTTTCACCCTAATTTGTTCACAATGTACTCGAAGCGTGGCCGGCCTCAACGTGTTTTCCCACTTTCTTTCTGCAAGCATTTTTTAGGGGGAGGGGGGGGATGCATGTACGCTCTCACGCATGTGCGGTGCAGAGGAGAGAGGGGATGTAAAGATTAGAGAGGAAAAGGGGTGACTAAGGAGACAGGTAGTGGTGAGAAGGAAGGGAAGAGCATCAACACGAGTTAGCAGCAACTCACGATTGTGCAGATCGCTACAGGGAGGTTTATTCGGGGAGAATGGGTTTAACCCGATTCTCCTGAAACTTGTTCGGGGTGCAAGAATCGGGTAAAATCGGGTTTTACCCGAAAACGAACAACCCTAGCTATACTATACTATACGAAGTACCGCGAGATAAGTATTTAGAGGCAATTTGTTTCGCTTTTCTTTTCCCCAGCTGCTGTATTGTGTCCGGCGCTGACACGTAGCGCGTCTCACAGGTAACTGCACGTTTTGCCTGCTTGTGGACATTCATGAACGCGCGTTTCCTTCAGCGTGACCAACGTTTATCGACACTCTTCGAAAGGCGAAGAAACGCGAGACGCCTGGAGCGGTAGTCAGTGCTGCCCCAGAGGGGCAGTCGCCAACTCACAACCCAGAACGATTCGCATAGAGGAGGAGGCGCTAGCTCGAAAGCTAGGCGGCGAGCACTTTGCGCTATCTCATGACCGAAGTCTAAATGAGCCTCCGTCGCTCAAGGTGGCTCACAGAGCGCAATCAAGTTGCCAACTCCAAATGGTATACATGAATTACACGCAGCTAACGCTGCTTGGCAAAGCTCCTCCGTGGCCCAGTTCTCTGAGGCAGTCGCGTGGGGACCGAAGGGTCGTGAGCTTGAATCCTAGATCTTGGACTCTTTAAGGTTGTTCCTGCTTGGGTATGCGACATATATATATAATATATATATATATATATATATATATATATATATATATAATATATATATATATATATATATATATATATATATATATATAATTATATAGAGGGTTGTTCGTTTTCCGGGTTTTATATTTTTTCAAATTCGGGGGGTAAAAAATCGCGGGCGGTATTTTTCAAACTGATATTCCGGGGAAAAAATCGGTTTTTTTTGGCGAAACCATTCTTACTTCGGGTTTTTTCGGGTTAAATATACGGTTGTACTTATCAGAACTTACACTGAGCTATCAAAACGATCACGGGCTTTTTAAGTATAACACGTAAATGTGGTGGTTTCAAGCTGTAATTGGGACAGACACCAGAGTATTATAGCAATACAGTATACTACCCGAAATTTTGTGTTTGTTTGAAAATGAATCAGTGGTGTTTGAAAATGAATGAATCAGTAAACATTGACTCTTAGAAATTATACATTTTATTCTCGAAAATCTGGTCATCGATTTTTTACACGTCCTTGTTGACATACATTATCATCTGCATGCGCAACATGTCAGTCTCCATTCGAGATCTGTCCGGTCGTTGAACATATCTCAGCTGGGAGAAAGTTCTCTCCACATCACAGCTACCATTAGCTAGGCACAACAATGTCAGTGCAGCTTTTGCAAGCCTTGGGTAGCGAGAAGTAGAGTCATGCCAATACTCGATTAGTTCGACAGCTGGGTTTGTGGGGCTCGCTTCCAGCAAATACTGGTTGAACTCGTCATTAAGAGAATCTACATTGTCGGTTACGGACATGAACAGAGGTCGGTAGTCCTCAATGACTGCCCCAGCAGACGCTTCTGAAACGGATCAAGGACGGCTCCCAACTTCCACAAAGTTAGCTGGTTTTCCTCTTTTTCTGAGACGTTCCGTCCAAGAGTGCAGCGCCATTTTGTGGCGAGTTTCGTGCAGAACTCTTCAGAACATGTTTTTACTAAATTAGCGCTGCGCTTGGGTAACATAGACAAAACAGCTTTGGCCTGATCGCTTTTTACCGATCATCGCCGAAAGCTCCCCGACAATCTGCTGCAGCTTCACGTTTACCAGGTGATCAAAGCTGGGCATCAAAAGCTTCCCACTTTCAAGCGTTTTCTGGGCTTCCAAAAGTGGGCCGAGTGCATCTCTCATCAAGATTGCCTTCGCATAAACAACTTCTTTTTCAGAAAGTATCCCTCGAATAGCTTCCGCTTTGCTGCTATCATGCGAGCTTTCAGCAAGTTCTGTTAACGAGCTCCACATTTCTACGACTACCACAAGTGCCTTGTAGAAGCTTTGCCATCGATTCGGGACAACAGAAGGTGGCTTCTTAATGTCAGGTCCAAAGAGGCCATTAGAAGAACACATTTCAGTGTACTTTTGGTAAAGCTTGTTAGCGTGCTTAAATAACGCTCCAAACTTGATCACTACGGATCGAACATCAGACATGCATGGTAAGAAATGGCATGATCAACACTCACATGAATAAGGTGTGCTATATCTTTCACATGCAAGATTTGGATCCCTTCAGCCTGACAGATTTCTCGAACCCTCTTTCAGCATGTACTCCGCTGAGTCTGTGGCTACTGCCACAACGTCTTTCCACATCTTGCCAACCGTCAGGAGTGCCTTGCTAACTGCGCTGGCCACCGTGTAACTGTTCGATGCATTTACCCTGTCGACGTCGACCAGAACAACGTGCTTCTTCACGTTTTTCTGGCTATAGTAGCACAGGAGAGTGTTGATGGTAGGCACACCAGTGATGTCTGGGGATTCATCGACGATGACGCTCACTTTCACATCTCGCATATCATCGCGGATTTTCTCCATGTCCTTGTCAAAAGCTTCTTTCAGGTATTTCAGCCGAAGTCTTTGTCCTGTTGGCATGGTCTTCGCGGCCTTGCAGTATTTGCGTGCGAAGTCTCCCAGCGGTCCGTCCGCCTGGTGCATGCTTATTCCGCTGTACGCTAGGGCACGAACAAAGTCATGGATAACGCCGTCCGCTTCAGTTTCTTTCGCACGCTGTCTACAGGACATATCAAAAAGCGTCTGCTGAGACGTTCCCGCAGTCTCAGCTTCCTTGGAAGCCGTCTTGAACTTCTTATGACGAGATGACATTAGATGCTCACGAATTCGGTCGTAGGGCTTCTTCGCTGGATCGGTGACCATCTCGGTGTTGCAATATTTGCACACTAAAGTGCGGGTGCCTTCACTGTCTTTCGTTGCGATCTGGAGATCTTCATGTTCTTTACACCAGTCATCCAGTGTCTTTCGTTTTCTTCCCATCTCCACGCTGAAGTTTCCGGTGCCGCCTTATGTCCGCGACGGTGGCTTTGCGCTCACAAGACGCGCCTGGTAATGCTAAGTGAGGATGGCGATATGCGTCTCGTCTCGTGTCGCGCGAGAGAGTGAGGGGCGTTCGCGCGGGGTTGGACGCTGGGGGAGGGTATGGCTGGCTTCTTCGTCGCTCAATCTCTCCCCCACCGACTGGTCACCCGTCCCTTCCGCGTGAAATTCTTGGAAGCAGGTGCACATACCCGAGACTAATCTGCAGTGGGCAAAGGGGCAGGTTTCTTTGCTTTTCTTTCACCCTAAATTTGTTCACAATGTACTCGAAGCGTGGCCGGCCTCAAACGTGTTTCCCACTTTCTTCTGCAAGCATTTTTTTAGGGGGGGGGTGCATGTACGCTCTCACGCATGTGCGTGCAGAGGAGAGAGGGGATGTAAAGATTAGAGAGGAGAAAGGGGTGACAAAGGAGACAGGTAGTGGTGAGAAGAGAAGGGGAAGAGCATCAACACGAGTTAGCAGCAACTCACGATTGTGCAGATCGCTACAGGGAGGTTTATTCGGGGAGAAATCGGGTTTAACCCGATTCTCCTGAAACTTGTTCGGGGTGCAAGAATCGGGTAAAAATCGGGTTTTACCCGAAAACGAACAACCCTATGTATAGGCCTCGTGCGCTCCTGTTTCGAATCGTGCTTGTCAGCGCCGCTGTGGCCACTGGCGGCGGCCGCCGGAAAAAAACTGCGAGTTCCCTTCTCACGGCCGGCCTTGCCAGAGCAATGCGAGCGTGCGTACGCGGCGGGGATATTTTGCATCTACGCGTTGTCGCGTGTATGGATTCTATAGTAGCTTTAGGAACACTATCAGGAAGGTACCAACGATGTAATTTTATCCGTTTCCCTGTAAATGTAACGATGGTGATTGGGGCAACGTTGGGCGCGCGCAGTGAAGCTGCCGCTCGTTGGTAAATATCTTTTTACAAGCTCGGAGTTCTATCACCACTCGAATGGCAGCAACGGCGGTGACAGGATCAGGTGCTTCGGTCGAGCAGCTCTCTGCAAATTTAATGTGCGACATCCGCGAATTGCCTAGATAGCTCTGACTCTCATGATCGGCTGGTCATGAGACGACCCACAGGCCGAAAAAAAAAACAAAAAACCAACACATTTTAACATATTCAAAGCAACGATTCGCGCAGTCTAAAAACACGGTCAATCGGGATATTTCGCTTTGTGATCATGCGTGCGTATGTAGCATATGTCGATAGCTTGTTCCAAGTGCACAGAATTAAGGTACGATATGCCGTCGTATAGGTGTACAAGGTCAGCGCCACGGAGGTGCGATAAGTTTGCAAAATTTTTCCTTATTTTGTGCAGATGACAACGAGTCGGCGAAAAGGGGGTCTATGCGTTCACAGAAGTGCCTGCTTACGTACAATTCATAGAACAAAACCAGTCTGTTCGTCTGCGGAGGACTAGGACGGCGCATAAGAAATCATTTCAAGCAATAATCAGCCACCACATGACAGCTATAGCGGGCTAATTTGACGCGTTAACAGTTGTATAAAGCGAAAAGGCCATTGCTACGTGAGGTCTCCACATTTTATTTTTGATTTTTTTTATTATTTAAGGCGGCTGATAAGGCAAAGCAACCATGCAGCCAAGCTTTCTGCTAGTGCGCACCGACCACGAAACTAGCGAGCTCGATAGGTTGCTGTTAGATTAATTTTCTGAATTCAAGCTTTACAAAACACGCATATATGAATTTAACCAAGGAAAGTTTAATGTGAGTTTCTAAACGCACGCCACAATCCACGTTCGTCTGCGCAATCCGCTGACGGATTTCTAACGGATCGACGGCATTGAGCAGTTCTCGCAGTATATGTGATTATAACGGGGTATAAGTCGCCCCCGCGAGCCAATTAAACTGCTCCTTCGAAACTATCGTCAACGTTGGCGACCTGCCTGTAGCAGCAAAACAGTAAACGGGGCTCGCCTTTCGGTGCAACTTCGAGCTATGCTCCGGAAAGCGAATGCACGGCCTCCAAGATTGCGCGCACCAGGAACTCGCAGATAATGCCCATCCTGGCCGCTGTGGCGCTGCGCGGTGAGAGAGCGTAGGGAGCCTACATGACAGTCATGTAGGCTCCCTAAGAGAGCGGTGGCGCCGCCAAACGAGCGCACTAGGCCTATACTGACGTGGCACAGTACCCACAAAGACAGGCCATGCGTCTTAATTGTCGTACAACACTGACACTCTGAGCGTTTCGGCCACGCTTAACACTGACGACAGTGCCACGGCGGAAGAGGCAGCTGTCTCCTACCAGCACGGGGCGAACCCGGCGACAGTGGTCACTGACTCGCAAATTGCCTGCAGGAGCATAGCGCAAGGAATGGTGACACCGTACACACACCGTATCCTGACATCTTTACACCCCTCATTACTACACAGGGTGCGTATCGTTGGGACACCTGGACACGCCTCTCTCGATGGCAATGAACGCGCTAATGCGGTAGCCCGAGAGCTCATAAACCGGGCGTCATCGGAAGAGCTGTCTAATCCAGAAGACGCACCAACAGAGCCAGTAGCGCGCCAGGATCTCTGCCAGGGAGCGGGTTCAATTTTTCACGATCGGGCGGGCATGCGATTACACAGTTGTTGCGTGTGTAAAAAAAAGGAAATAAAATGCAAATAATAGTAACATCAATGATGATGATTATTTTATTATTTTTTTCGGCGTTTGCAGAGACATTAGCGCCACATTCTTCTAGTACATAGGAGCAGTTACGGAGTGGGATGGGTTAGGTCGGCCTCGGGGGGGGGGGGGGGGTTACAACCCTCGAAACCCCCCCACCGTCGGTGCGCCACTGAACAGAACCACTGAACTACGCTGACACTCTAGAACATTACAGACAAAGCCGACGCTACTTCCCCCCCACCACACCATTAATTGCCTTACCCGGGAGGAAGCTGTCGCTTGGCGGTAGCTACAGACACCCCTGACACACGGGCACTGTAAAGTACTTTAGGTAAGGGGACATCTACCGGAAAGGCGTTCATGCCAGTGACACACGACAAAGGAGTATTTCCATCCGGTGAAGTCCCTTTGCAGAAAGGTAGATCGGCGAACTACTTTTCGAGCGCAAAGGGCGTACTCTCGCCGACAGCGCACACGGCCAGCAAACGAGATAGAACTTTTCACAAAATTACAACACCCCGCAAGTATTTTCTTGCCTTGCGTATAGGCTTTAACTTTTAGCCGTAATGAGATTTGTCGGGCCGCAAAGATTTATTTTTGCCGCTTATACCCCTGACAGACGGGCGAAAGTCCTTTGTAGTGAACCCCTTTTTCTACTCTAAAGGACCCTCTGCAGACAGTAGTTGCGCCGATGACACACGGCAGCACGTGAACTCCTTTAGGTGATTCCTAAGACGAACGCCGCAAAAAATGTCGCTCCTCGTTAAAGCAGCAAGATAGTGAACATATTTAAAAAGTTCCGCATTTAATTACCTTTAGCGACGTGCTGGCACCCTCTGCAGAGGGTGCCAGCACGTCGCCTGTTGTATTCCTTCGACAGCATTAATATAGCACCGATGAAGGACGAATACTTCATATAATTCCTTGAGTTGACGTGTGGTTCAAGTCATAACCATTAGATCGCGCACATACACGTCGTCCCCGAATTATTCGTTGTTGTAAGAGCACCCACCGCGGTTGACTTCCTGCGGTGAATTCCTTCAGCTGCTTCTCGCTTGGCGTTTTCGTTGATCCTGGTCTCGTTGTACATCCGTTCGTAACGGCGGCCAGGTACGCAGGTGCTCTGTGGCTTGAACAAACGCTACTGTCAGAAACCTTACGCGGATTGAGCTCTCTGTATGCTTAATCGGAGAGAAACTTTCCCGAGTTGTAAATTGTTAGAACACGACACGTCCGTTCACTTTCAGCGCACCAAGACGACTTCTTCATTTTCGAAGAAACGGAAAGGGGACAAGCGAAAAACAGCAAAATAACAAATAACACAAATACAAAGGGTCAGCAAAAGGTAACCTCGCATCTCTTGGAAGACAGCGTGACCTTGGCCACCGCCGTGCGAACTTGTTTTCGAGGGGCTTTACTTGGCCCGCGGGCTATGTTCTACAGATGTCGATCCCTGGTCCTATATGCCGCGTTCCCAGATTCCGCGTGGGCAACTCCAGCGCACTGAAGACAACAGGTAGACGTCCGTGACCTTACAGTGCATCAAGAACACTCTTTATTTTTGCAAAGAGACGGAAAAGAGGGAGGCGAGGAACAAAAAAACAGCACAAATATAAAGATTAAACAGAGCTTTGTGTCTTTTACGGCATATGCAAGCGCGAGCTTAGCCACAACCTTGACAGGGGAAGCCGTATTGTTTCTGGTGTTGTGGGAGGCAAGCGCGCGGGCTCTGTCAGATGCAGGAGCATATGGTTGCATGCGACGTACCTCCACTTTACGCACACCTTCTCGAACAAATGAATGTCCATATGGGAAGCGAGCGGTGTTTGCTTTGCCTTTCGCGTATGGGCGGAATTTTGTCCCGTTTCTAGACACCAAAGGTTTTCCCACGGGCGGCTCTTCTTTTCGCTGCTGGTGTTCACAAAGCCGGCGAGGCCTCCCAGAAGTGGATACCAACAAACCGTTGGTGGGCACAGCGCTCCAGACTGAAAATAAGCACAACGCTATGCGTGTCGCCGCCCGACCATGCTGTGCCATAGAGAAACGCTGCGGTAGCAGACGGCAGATTCGGCGCGACCGTACATCTTGTTTCGTGCGCGTGTCCTCAGGGAGCGCCACACAGACAAGCAAAGTGTAGGCCTGGTGCGTCTTCCGATATGTAATGTGAGCCTGAAGGACAGGACCAAGTGGCGCACGCGCCTGCAAATGCTGCGCCGAAAGTTTGGTTTCCTTGAGAACCCCGTCAGTAAAGCACGGAGCGCAAGTGGAAAGAAGCTGTACAGACGAGGGTACAGGAAGAGGAAACAGCGCAGTGGGATGGTACAATGATACAGAAATCCACACTGATTATGTACCGGTCCCACAAGAAGGCCATTGCTGCCGAACAGCTATACGACAATGGTATCGACAGCTCCTTGCTCTTTGAAGCAAGAGCTGGTGCCCTGAGGACATTAATACCGCCACCGCTATGACACATCCCCAGATGCCACCACGGCGATGAGCAGAATATGTTCGGCCGAAGAATATGTCGAGCACCTCGTCCTGCTCTGCACGGGTCTCTCTCCCCGGCACGCTGAGGGCAGCCCTGGGGTTTACCGACTCTGCAAACAGTGCCACAGTGACATGGTGGCCGCAGCGTCAGCATCCAAGGACAGACTGCCCAAATGGTGGCTCGAAACGCGGCGGTAGCTATTATGCCAGACAGATCGGGCGCTGTGGAAACAGGACGTGGTGCAAGGGCACAAGATACATTCACAGTGCAGTGCTGAACTTATGTGCCTTTTTAACTGCGTGTATATTTATTATTTATTTTATTAGGATGGGGCGCGCTGATAAGGAGCCCACTCGGTACAAAGGGTAATTGGCCACATATCATCATCATCATCATCAAGTATGCAAACGCTGTAACAACTTTCTGTGGCAGGGCAGCGACGGCTATGGAGCCGAAGCGCACCCTTCTTTCCTACGCTCACGCATGTAGTCCACGAACGCTATCTTCTGCTGGCTATATGGCGTAATCTAAAACATAACACCTAATTAGGACAACGGGCTTGTGTAAACGCCTCTGAGTACCAGTGCAGTACCTCACGGTCAGCGCATTGTCTGGCATCCCCGGCCACCTTTTTCTTTCGCTCTTCTCTCTTTCATCTTTCTATTCCCCTTTCCCAATCCCCTGGTGCAAGGTAGACAACCGTACGCTTTTCTGTTCCTTTCCTTCCTTAACACTTCATTATTTTCTTTTTATGTTCAAGTATACTTCACTGTAAGTTAGGAAGGTTATCTTGTAAACTATTTTCGTTCTTACTTTTTTTCCTGTGCCTAGTTTTCTGGTGTTTGTGTCAGTGTCACGTTTTCCTCGTCCTCAAAAACAACGATGGCGTCGCCGGATCATGCCCGGTTTAAATATAATATATGCAAGATAACCAATATAATTCCTAATAAGCTATCGATACTGATTCATACTGATACTGATTCCCTCAGACTGGGTACGAACCGTTAACCCAAAGGTCATCATCATCAAGCAGCTGCACGTCGATGCATGTAAGCGAGCGTCAGCGGGTGTTCGTCAGCTGAACCGAATTCAATAATGCGGATGGAACGAATCCTACAGTGTGTTGCAAAACATTTGTTCGTGTTGCTGCCGTGGTTCATTGTCTGGATACAATCGCGAAAAAGAAGTTGACTTTCTACAAGCGAGTGTTCAAGCGCAAGTTGGTCCCTCATCGCGATAGCCACTTCACACCGTTTTCACGGGGTGAGGAGGAGCGCTCTGGCAACCCCCGCGCCCGCGCCTGCCTCCTCTCCCGGCGGTGTGTGCTAGGCGTTTCCGATCACGCGCGCTCATGCTTGGATGTGTGGAGCTGTCGAACAATGTGCGTGTCGTGCATGGTGTTGTGGGCTAACATGGCGGTATTTTTCTATTTTATCGTGATGTCAGACAACATATAAGGTCGACAGAAAGCATTTGCAGTTTTCATGGTTGTGCTAGCAACTACATGAAGAGGAAACTCCTGTCGCAGGAATTATGCGACATGCATGACCAGACGCGGAGAGTTCGCGGCTGGGTACTTTCAAGTTCTATCGTTTTTAAAAGGAAAAAACCGCGTACACCGAGAAGTTTCGGGAATATCGAACACACCAATGCTCGACCTCGTCCATGACCGCGAGAGGCCTGCCCGACAAGTCCCGCAACGATCAGTCAGCTCGGCTAAGTAAGAAAGACGGCAAACACGTACTTTCTTTAATGATCGAATAGTGTTTCTTCAACAGCTTCAACTTAGCTTTGCGCGGGGTGAACTATCAACAGTACATTGAGTTGACCAGAACAAAACACACACACAACACACAACCACACACACACACACACACACACACACACAACACACACACACACACACACCACACACACACACACACAGCTCACTTATGAGGCTGATCATGGGTTGAGTTTTATCAGGTGCCGCGATCTGCCTTACAGGAGGCAGAAACTCCAGCTATCTTCACTGTTAAGTATGGTAAAAAGAAAAAAAAGGGGGGGGGCGGTGTCACTAATCCAGAGCCGTGAGGTACGGGACGCGATCGCCGGAATAATTCCAAGAACCAACGTCTTGGTTCCCCGAAAAAGATCCCATGAAAGCTTGGACAATGAGGTTTTTGGTCCCTTCAGCACACTAGCAAAACGCCAGCAGTGGTTTAAAGACCGAGTCAGAGCCAGGGGTGATCAAACAAAACAAATATTTCTCATCAAACAGGCAGTTACACAAAACGTACACAAACACGGCTCTTCCAAACTCAAACACAGATAGGTTACAACTGTGGCGGCCTCACGACACACGTTACACGAAACCAACAAACACGAACAAGCTCATGCACTGCAACAAGGAATAAAACACAAAGGAGTCTATTCACCAAGTCACTCGAGGCGTCTTCTCAACTCGAGGCTTGCAGGCAGGGCTCGTCAGCTGGCTCGTGGAACAGCGTCTTTTTCTTCTCGCTGAGTCACACACGACTTCTATTTTTGCTACTGATACTACTACTACAACTGGCGACCCGTGGTCGACTGTTATATAGCCTTTGAAGGCCGTTCTAGAAGTTTCGGTGCGGCCAACGTGATACAAGCACGCACAAAGTTGGGAACCTTCTCGGCCTTTCTTGGTCCTTCGTCGTTGGGACGGCGTCTCTTTCTCCCTCTCACTGCGCGAGGAGCTTCGGTATGTACTCTCCGCCTCCTCTCTCTCCCTACGTCAGTCTAGCGCGCGCTCGCAGCGATAAGACACTTCTACAAAATTCTCCCCTTTTGGAGATTCGGCGTGACCTTGGCGCCTCTTCCGTGCGCGCCGCTTTTCTTGTTGTCTTTGGCTTTCCCTTCAGCTCGACGCCGGGCCCCACTTTAAGGATGTATGCGAAAATTGGTATGGCACCAATGACTGCCTGACGACATAACTAGCAGTCATAACATAAAATCATGATATGCATGCCATGAGCGGCATGATTTACATGCCACGATCTTAGTGCTCTCCTGGCCGTTTCGCTAATGGATGTATGCGAAAATGGTATGGCACAATGACCGCCTGACGAACATAACTAGCAGGTCATAACATGAAAATCATGATATGCATGCATGAGCGCATGATTACATGCCACGATCTAGTGCTCTCCTGGCCGTTTCGCTAATGGGAGTATGCGAAAATGCTATGGCACAACATGACTGCCTGACGAACACAATGGCAGGTCATAACATGAAAAGCTGACATGCATGTCATGAGCGGCATGATTTACATGCCACGGTCTTGGTGCTCTACTGGTCGTTTCTTTAATGGGATGTATACGAAAATTGGTATGCCACAACATGACTACATGACGAACATAAATGACAGGTCATAACATGAAAATCGTGACATGCTGTCATGAGCGACATGATTTACATTCCACGGCCTTGGTGCTCTCCTGGCCGTTTCGCTAATGGATGTTTACGAAAATTGGTATGCCACAACATGACTACATGACGAACATAAATGACAGGACATACATGAAAAGCATGACATACATGTCATAAGCGGCATGATTACATGTCACAGTCTTAGTGCTCTCCTGGTCGTTTCGTTAATCGGATGTATACGAAAATTGGTATGCACAACGTGACTGCATGACGAACATAAATGACAGGTCATAACATGAAAATCGTGACATGCATGTCATGAGCCACATGATTGCATGCCACGCGTTCGTTAATGGGACGTATGCGGAAATTGGCATGCCACAACGTGACTGCATCACGAACGTAAATGACAGGTCATAACATGAAAATCATGGTATGCATGGCATGAGCCACATGATTTACATGCCACGGTCTTGGTGCTTTCTTGGCCGTTCGTAAGTGGGAGTATAGCAAAATTGGATGCAACACAACTGACAGCATGACGAACATAAATGACTGGTCATAACATGAAAAGCATGACATGCATGTCATGGGCGGCATGATTTACCTGCCACGCGCTCGTTAATGGGATGTATACAAAAATTGCTATGGCACAACACGACAGCATGACGAACGTAAATGACAGGTCATAAAATTAGAATCGTGACACGCGTCTCATGAGCAGCATGGTTTACATGCCACAGCCTTGGTGCTCATGCGTTAATAGAATATATACGAAAATTGCTATGCACAACACGACTGCATATGACTCATAAATGACAGGCCATAAACATGAAAATCATGACATGCATGTCATGATTTTCATGTTATATGTCATGATCGGCATGATTTACATGTCATGGTCCTGGCGCTATACTGCCGTTTCGTTAATGGGACGTATACGAAAATTGGTGGTTGGCACAACATGACTGCATGACGATCATATATGACAGGTCATAACATGAAAATCGTGACATGCATGTCATGAGCGGCATGATCTTCATGCCACTCGTTTCGTTAATGGGATGTATACCAAGATTGCTGTGCATAGCACGACTACATGACGAACGTAAATGACAGGTCATAACGTTAGAATCATGGCATATGCGTGTATGCGGCACGGTTTACATGCCGCAGTCATGGTTAACTTAATATGCACCAATTCGGTGTAGCGAGACAACAATGCAAATCCATTTTACGTTCCTGATGCGTGCTTCGCATTTCCTCGATTCCCACTGCAAGTGGGATCTGCCAATTTTTTTTATCGTGATGTCAGACAACATATAAGGTCGACAGAAAGCCATGTGCAGTTTTCATGGTTGTGCTAGCAACTACATGAAGAGGAAACTCCTGTCGCAGGAATTATGCGACATGCATGACCAGACGCGGAGAGTTCGCGGCTGGGTACTTATGTTCTATTGTAGCGTCTTTGTTTTGAGTGCTGCGTGCTTCACGACGACGTGGCAATATGTACGTCACCTGTGTTCATTGCACCCTCAACATGGTTGGCGCATTGGGGAGGCCACGCTGCCTGGTACTTTCGTTTTCTCAAGGTCGTAAAGGTATTATACGCGCACAAATATATATCTTGTCTGTCACCAATCCCGAGCCGGGAGGTACGGGACGCGATCGCCGGAAATAATTCCGAGAACCAATGTCTTGGTTCCCCGAAAAACATCCCACGAAAGCTTGGGCAATGAGGTTTTTGGTCCCCTTCGGCACACTAGCGATATGTCTAGGAGAGGTTCTAAGACCGAGTCAGTGTCAAGGTTGGTCAAACAAAACAAATATATCCTCATCAATCAGGCAGTTACACAAAACAACGGGCACAAACACGGCTCTTCACAATATAAACACAGATGGGTTACAACATTACACGAAACCTACAAACACGAACTTTTTCAAGTTTATTGCGCGAAGAATGGACGATCACAGGATGAACAATGCTGTTTGCCTGCAAGAAGTTCTTCTACAACAAACACGAACAAACTCATGCACTACAACAAAGAATAAAATACAAGATTCCTATTCATCAAGTCACTCGAGGCGTCTTCTCAACTCGAAGCTTGCAGGCCGGGCTTGTCAGTTGGCTCGTGGAACAGCGTCTTCTTTCTTCTCGCTGAGTCACACGCCACTTCGATTGTTGCTACTGTTACTACTTCTCCACCATGCTACTCGCGGCCCGTGGTCGACTGTTTATATAGCCTTGGAAAGCCGTTCTAGAAGTTTCGGTGCGGTCTACGTGATACAAGCACGCACAAAGTTGGGAACCTTCTCGCTCTTTCTCGGTCCTTCGCCTGTGGGGCGGCGACTCTTTCTCTCACTAATTGCGCGAGGAGCGTCGGTGCGTACTCGCCGCCTTTTCTCCCTCCATACGTCTGCCTAGCGCGCGCGCTCGCCGCGATAAGACACCTTCTTCAAAATTCTCCCCCTTTGGAGATTCGGCGTGACCTTGGGCGCCTCTTCCGAGTGCGCCGCTTTTCTTGTTCTTTTCTTTGGCTTTCCCTTGAGCTCGACGCCGGGTTTTTCGTCGAAATAGGCACTATTTTGTGACATTCGGTGATTCGTTCCTTTCAGGCATTGACTGCTGTGTAAAAATTCATTACGATCAATTGCTAAAGCTGTTAGAGCACAAATATACTGCGTCGGTAGCGAGAGTTTTTGTTAGTGACGTGCTTTCTAAAAAGACTATGCAGCGTGCTGATAGTAATGTACGACAATTGTAAGTGACAGCAGAAGGAAACAAACAGCAGTCAGGCAAACAGACAGCAGGCCTTCGCTATTTAGCGAAACAACTGCTACTGCTCTCACGTGTGAATGGCCGTGTGAGATTTGTAGCAGTTTGCTATCTCCTATGTGCACTGCGATGACATCAGAGTGGCAAATAAGGAAATGAAGTAAACCAATACAACTGAACCAACGGAGAAGGCTTCAGAAAATGTTACCAACCGCGAATGCATTAGCCGGGAACGCCGAGCTGCTTGGCATCGCATAGAAGTTTGTCCACCACTGCACGACACAAAATCGTTCACCGCAGTTGTTGCAGTACATGCTTTTCGGATACGATAAATCCCGGAAGAAATCAGTACTGCTTCAGAAATCTTCACTTTGACCTGGGTTGCCACAATACATAGAATTAATAAGTAATCCCGCTGTTTTCATCCCTTTGTTCGTAAACATACGGGGTTTTATTTTAATGGCGACGGCTTATTAACGACTTGCGGGAAAGGATGGTTAAAGGGACCCTGAAACGGTTTTGACGATATTCTGCAAACATGGTGATCCGGTAGAGCGGGTCACTAGGACCATTACAGGACAGATTTTAGCGCTGTGCGTAAAGTGTGTAATTTACAGTAAGGTTTTGAACACGCGTATCGCAAAAGGTCGCAGCGGCTCGCCAAAAAGCGTTTTCAAACGCCCCCGTCATCGAGCGATCGAATGAGAGGTCGCTGATTGGCCCCGACCCAAGTGACGTGCGCGTAATTTTCAAAACCTAGCTGCGAACAACGTGCTTCTACAACGTACTCCTTCGTTTCAGCCAACGGTATCATCGCGGCATCTGGCGGCGTCACACGAGTCGCCGGCGCTCTATTACAGAGGCTAGCACTGCCGAGGCGGGCGACCTCAGTGAGGATATCGGGGCGCTATGTCACTACGGGAGGCTCGGCAGAGCGGCTGACGCGGGAGGCGCTGTCGTCGCTAGCGCGCACTCCGCAGCAGATCGAGTTGAGGAGGAACAGCAGTGGTAAGGAGGAAGGCGACAGAAATAAGCCCATAGCTGCCTTAGCGCATTGTGCTTCGCTTTATTTATGGTGTGAATGATTTCGCAATTGTGTTGCCTAATCAGTGACGCAATGTCAAAAAAACGTTTCAGGGACCCTTTAAGGCCTGAACCCGAGTAGATATAGAACCCACACTCTTCCGTACCGTAGCGTTTCTCTGCCAGATATGGCATTTAGCGCTGCGAAAGAAGCCATTGTCTTGCGGGCACCACAAGCTGCACGTTAAAGAACCCCAGGTTGTCAAAATTTCCGGAGCCCTCCACTACGGCATCTCTCATAATCAGAGCTGGTTTTGGGACGTTAAACACCACATAACAACAAGTTTCGTGGCCGTAGCAGCCATGCTTCGATAGTGATCAAATTCTGAAAACCCGCAGCACGGGTTTCAGCAGTACCTTAAAATCGTGTGCGTAAAACCTATTCCTCAGTTCGTTTTGGTTACATAGTTGTTTGGGCACATCAAACCAAACCATATTTTTCAGTTGCAGTTATCATAACGATATTCATTTACTGAATGTCCCGTTGCGCAGATATCAGCCCATGCACATGTCGTTTTTCCCAGCGGACACGCAACTAATTTTAGTACATTTTCATACATCATCACACTGCTACCAACCATCCTGTCCATCCTGCCCCGCCACGGTGATCTAGTGGTTATTGCACTCGGCCGCTGAAAGGGATTTCGCGGGATCGAATCCCGGCCGCAGCGGCTGCGTTTACAGGGAGGCCATATGTTGAGGCCCGTGTGCTGTGGGATGTCAGTGCACGGAACCTCAGGTCGTTGAAATTTTCCGAGACCTCCACTACGACGTCTCTCATAATCAAAGCTGGTTTTGGGGCGCTAATCCCCAG
>JABSTT010003424.1:0-29393 GCA_013339685.2 Hyalomma asiaticum | reverse complement strand
CCCCCCCTGACTAAAAACACCCATGTGCCTAAAATTGCAAGTTTTCTGCTTCCTCAACCCCTTGTGACTACGGCACATTTTGTGAACCTGCGGGTCTCTGCGTCCTAGTTCGCCTTTTCCGTGCTAAAGAAAAGCGTGACCATTCCTTTTTTTCGTGAAACGTGCGATTGTTCACCCCTTCTTCACTCCTATGAAAATACTCGCTTGAACATGTGTGCGAATTCCTGCGTACTGAAATAAAATTGAGCCGTGGCTAGGCATGTTTGTTTTTGCAGGCATTTGGAAAAGCTGGGCACTGGTGAAGTTCACAGTTCTAAGATGTGAGAAAAATCGGCAATGGATCAAATGTACGATAATTATCTGTTCAATTAAAGTTGCAAAGACCTATTCTCCTGCTTTTTCTTTTAGGCGAACGGACTGGAACGCGCCAGGTGCTTGATTCGTAGAAATAGCCCTAGTCCCTGCGTAAATTGGCGGTGTGTCGCAAAATCTTCCAGCATGTTTGTTAATCGTCGGCTCGAAGCGTTCACATGGATACTCGTATTCTTGAAATAGTTATACAGAAATAGTTATGCAGCGTGCGTGAGATTTCACTGGTTAGCCAGTCTTTTCAGTGAGGTACGCAAAGTATCTCGCTTTCATAATTTTTTGTTGACAAAAAGTGGTGAGTGACTGAGGGCCTAATGTGCACATAAAGTGCGAACTCTGTGGGATATCACTTATTAAAACATGCAAACTGTCAATGGCGTCATATAGCGCGCGTTTCTCCGCACGCCAATGGAAAATGTGCGAGACCCGAGCCCAAACTGTGCACAGATTGAAATTGGTGGGCCAACTCAAAGGCGTTCCATAAAGACATTCAGTCCTAGCTCCTTGTGATTTCCTGGCATACACATTTACGCTGTCTGCTCTTGCGAAATCAGCCGTGGATTTGCCTTACATTTAGTGAAATAAAGGGACAGACTACGCGTAATAAGTAGGGAAATGTCAGTGGCTTTGGTGTAATTTCTGCCTTTGTGGTATTCAGATCGCAGCACTCATGGAAATGGCGGCATTCGCGAATAGATGAGCCGCGGAGCATCAGTATAGTAATTGTACGAGCAGCGGCGTGCAAATAAGACGTGAACCATTGCATTGAAATGCAACTAAGGTCGCACTAATGATACACTGATGGTAGCCTTGGAGACAGGAACACCTGATTTGTCATGTTCTGGTGAAGGAAATGGCATTGCGTGAGTCGTCTTGCCCCCTGTAACATGCCTGCAAGATTATACGCTGGCCAGATTTTTAAAAACCCAGCCGTGTAAGGCCCGTCTTTTAAACTTCACGATTAGAAAACCTGAACCCGAAATATCTTCAGCAGCTTTTTGCCAAAGGAACCAATTTTGGATAAAACTTAGTCCATGAAGCTACGTGGTTAGGAACTAAGCTCCCCTTCCCCGAGCAGTGTTTAAAGGACAGCTAAAGAGATTATAGCCCACAAGACGAAACCTCGATAACCAAAGCTGTACCTTCTACATGGTACCTATTCAAATAAAGAGCAGCAGGTGGCTTCAACACTGTTTGGTACGGCCCCCGATCTCCTTCTATCATGTGAAAAGACCACATTTGCCACTTGTGAATTGTGTCAGCGCGATGCTATTTCCTATGCAGTGCTCTTGCTTTGTGCTTTAAATCGGCACTGAATGCTTTCTTATCATAACTGCCTTAAAAAAGCACAATCCACGCAGATCCATATTTCCTTGCTCCTATGCTTTGCGTGATCGAGGAGCAGACACTTTCTGTCAACCGCGAACACTAAGCGTTGGGCCTGACATTCATTGTAAGTGCCTACAGAAGTGTGAATACAGCAAAAAAAAAAAAATATACTTACAGTTGCGAGCGTCCCGTTCTGGCAAAGCAGGAGTGTCTGGTTTACACACTGCAAGGGAATTCAGAGTTTCGCCGTTACAAGATACATCAATATAAGTCGAGAAATACAGACTGGATTGATTCGAGCACTCGACGTCCAGTCTAGATGTCATTAAAACTCAAACCGCCTTCGCACCGAAGCAAAGATTCCACATTTTTAATTGACCGTTAACCTAGCCATTGGTTCAGCCGGAAATTGAAGAGGTCAGAACTTTTCTATGCAGCTGGTCTTTGCAGAACATATCAAAATTACCTTTGCAAGCGAGAAGACAATGTTTCTGTGTTATACAGATATATAAATCTGCCGCGCGAAGTTATACAAGCAAAGAGTAATTATAAGTAGATCTGGCTCACAATCCAATTGTCAGGTGCACACTGTCGCAATTGTAAATAACACAGTGTTTCGACAGTAAGTTACGTGATGCATGAAGTTGCGCCACTTCAAACAGCGGTATTCTTCTTCCTTCAACTTCATCTGTTCTACATGGCTAAAAGGAGGGGCTGGAGTGATTTACTCAGAACTGGTCTATCTTGTTCGCCAGCCAGTATTTTGTAGGCCTTCTTCGCAGTCATCACTGACCAAGCCCGCTAAACTAAGCAGGAGGGTCGAACAACAGTGATTAACGATCCCTCTGCACCTCGTTGCTGTATGTCAGGCCGGACTCCTTGCCAACGTCTGCGTTTCGACGGAGGCGGAATGTTGATGCCCGTGTACTGTGTAATGTCAGTGCACGTTAAAGAAATCCAGGTGGTCGAAATTCCTGGAGCCCTCCTCTATGGCGTCTATCCTAATCATGTCTTTGTTTTGGGAGGTAAAACCCCAGAGATCAATCAATAATTGATTTGCCAAGAAACCACAAGCCGCATTGAAAATGAGCCTGCCTCGAAATGGGAAGCTGATTGTGCTCTAGCCATCAGGCAATAGACCCCTGACTTCCGGCCCGTCTTACTAGAATACTCGATAAAATTTTGGATAACTACAGTGGTGCAATATGTACTTCCTTGTATACAACTCGATTCTTTAGTATCACTACACTCCCGAAAAAGTTGCCCCTAACAGACACAACTAAGCCTCCTTTTGCGTAACTAAGCTAACTTTTTGGTGGCTGTTCTTTATCCCGTTGCATCTTCCTCGACTGGTCCAAAGTGTTGGAAAAAGAGGAAATTGAACTAATTTGCACGCGCTCAGTCTGCTAAACATTGATACTAAACTTATCATCTCACTTGATGTTTCGCACGCAGTTGTTGCCTAGGTATTGAACCTAGGAACAGTCACAATTTTACTGGCTACATGCGCAGGCCTGCCTCACAAACATATCGCTGTCTCACACGTACCACGGCCGGCCGGCATGTTGGCCTCTATTTGAACGTGACTGCCGCGCCCGCTATGGAAACCGAGTCTTTCGGGGCGATCAACCAAGCAGCATAAGCACCGCGCCACAACCGCGGGCTCAGCCAGAAACACTCACTCAAGGGTTACCACCATGTGACGTTCCTCAATGCTGACTGCTTGGTAGCTCCGCAGGAAGCTGCCAAGGATGAAATTGTCTGCTTTCTTGTGTATTTTTAGCAACAAAACGATGTCGCCATTGTTGTTGATGCTACTCACAAAGCGTCTACGTACAGTTACTGATTCCTTTCTTTTGGCAAATATATAAAAAAATGCCAGTGCACGTAAGCGCAAAATCGCCCTAAGGCAATGCGGCAACTGTGTTACGATCACAAAGCGGAGGATGTTCCTTGAGCATTTGTTCCTTGAGGACGGTCTCTGAAGACCGTCCTCAAGAACAGCAGTATTGTACTAGTCCGGGATGCGAGTATAATGCCTTGCAGAAGTGTTGAGATCTGGGTCAATCGGTATATGCTGAAGTTGTTAATGTATTATTATTATTATTATTATTATTATTATTATTATTATGCCACACCCTATGCGTTCGCACTCTGTCTCGGTTATCCAAAGCAAAAGAGGGGCGCGAAAGAAAATTAATGGAAACTTGAACACCACTGACACTTCATTTCTGCCGAAGCCTGCCATGTGAACAAAGCCTAATGAAAAGAAAAATAATTGGAGCACCTTTACTTAACGTCGCGAAGAATGGCTAGAAAGCAGGAGCTGGTTCAATCCGGTTGAATTACTTGTTATTACAGCTATCGTGTAGGAGGGGGCTGAGTTCAAGAGTGCCGGTAGTGGGTTGAGGGAAAGAGGGTGTGCACTATTCCCTTCTCCTCAAACTGAGGCATTCTTACTTATTCATTTACATCCTTCCATCCTTCTTTATAGCTTTTTTTCCTCTTTCTATATTGTCCTTCTTATAATCGCTATCCTGATTCTCGCCATCATATTATAATCATATTCACTATCGTGATCAATATCATGGATAATGCATCAAGGGAAAGAGCGCCTCCGCTCCTTCCTTTTGATTGACAGCTTAAGTGCGAAGACCAGTACATAAAAATAAACCTCAATGTTACACGTCAACGCTGCCATAAAAGGTGTCTTCCACCATGCCTATATGTCACGGAGCAACAACAGTAGTCCGTATGGAATTTGCTAATATTCTGATGCCAATTCGGCTTCTGACGCCGAACAGAAAACGAAGCTAATCCGAAAAGCAACACGTACCCTCGAGGCGTTAAAAGTATCAGGTAGCGTGATGGAGATGGGCGCTGCGCATGTCTGGTTTCCAGTGAGCAACGTGGCACAGCCGGGAATGATGGTTGAGCCACCCAAGGCGCAGAGTGGTGTCAAGGCACTTTGTAGAAATGTTAGGAAGGAACCTGCAGGAAAATTTTACGCAGATGAGAACTTCAACCGGTAGCACCAATATCTTAATGAAAGTCAATCACAAAAAACTGCTTTAAAACAACGTTTTTGGTAGTCGTTACCATTCGCGTTCTAAATTGCATTCTTGACAGTTTTTCGGAGTCAGCATTAGCACACGTCTTAAACCTAGGCCTGTCAAAACATTGAAAGAAAGCCTGCGCGCTAAATTTATATATATATATATATATATATATATATATATATATATATATATATATATATATATATATATATATATATAAGATGAAAGGATCACGTTGGAAAACAGAACATTGATTTCGACGTTTCGGCCGCGAGAAAGGGAAAGAGCATGGCTGAAGTTGCACGGGGAAAAAAAGGAAAAGAATTAGAAAGTATATAATATATGTGTGTGTGTGTGTGTGTGTTTATTTAATTTGCAAATTCCTACCGTGGAATCCTCGCTGGGCTCTCTCTTTATTTCTAGGCAGAAAGACAAAAACTGTTAAAAAGTGTTCGAAGTAACTCCGACGCTTCAGGTATCATTACTAGCTACAGGCCTTCCTCTGTTAAGAGCTGCTAAATTATGATTACGTTTTCCAAAGACATGCTAGATCGACCCCCATATGACTTACAGTAGCTCTAAATGAAAAGGTGACAGGTCATTCAGCAAACGTACCTTTCCTAGAAGTCGTGCTGCCTGACCTTTTTCACAAAGTCTTATATGTGCTGCGTAGCACTGACCCACGCAACGGTCGACAGGTGCAGTTTGGTAACAAGCAGCAAAGTTCTGAATGCAAGCTGACGGATTTGTCGTCCCTTAGTGCCCCGTCTTCAGATTTACAGAGTTTTCTTCGCTACAAGTCATACGTACTCACCGCACATGACCACAGTGCTGCATTTGTTCCTGTAGGATGCAAACTGACCAGCCACTCACTGAATAAATGTTTCTGTTCCAGTTCTTAAGTTCACTTAAGAAGTGAGGAAGAAAAATTTAATCAGTTCAGTAAGATTAACCAGAGCCTATTAGACGAAACTGTTGCGGCGCAGTTAAACCACATCTCTCTCAGGTCGTACTTACACACATATCAAGCCTTCATCTCCGTGTTTCATAAACGTTGCAAGTTACCTTGTACCACAGGCGCAACAAGTATTCGGGCTGTCTTTTCTATGCAATGCCGCATACCCACATAGCGAAGGGCTCCTGAAATTCTAACCACCTCTTGCACATACCTGCTCATACGAGAATTGCAGGATTATCATGTTCTATGCCACTTTGCACATCCCGCCACGATGCCGCTTATCCGCGGCAGGTGTGCTTAAGCTACCATGCGCATCTGCGTTCACATAAAAAGGAATGTAACAAAACTCCCACAATTATTTCCACCGGTGTGTATAGCTTCTAGCCGTCGCCACCCCATAATCGTTTTACATTTCTCTATCGGTGAGGCCTGTGGTCTGAAACTGGTGGTGATGTATTTTTAAGGAAGTTGACCAAGTACGTATTTCACGGGCTGATAAGGGATGAATTTTGTTCGGCTAAGGAATGGAGGCTATTTTTTGCAGCTCATGTCGGCAGTACGGTTCAAAGTCGATGGAGGGCAAGGGAAACGGACTGAAAGAGATTCTGGATCCCTTCGCCATAGCGAAGGGCTCCAGAATTTCTAACCACCTTCTCTTGCACTTACACTTGCGTTTACTGCTAGACCCATTCCACTCTTATAGCACCTCCTTAGGTTAACCCTGAATTTGCGTACGAAATTGGCAGCAATAACCGCTAGATTAACACGCCTGTCTTATTTCTATATTTATGCAGTTGTTAAGGATTAACAGCAATGTACGAATTCATTACGAGGTATGCCTTAGTGCGGCAGTCAGCGTTAAGGTTAACCAGCTTGGCGTTCTTCTTTGTCTTTTCATGTCCACCGAAATCAGTGTACATGGAAATGTGGCTGCAGGCCGCCACGGAAATGCGTCCGCCAGAACAGGCAATCGGACCTGCGTCGTCTAGCTTACGAGCCCAACACCGTGTCTACTGTGTTTCTGTGGCAAATGTGTTGCTTCTGCGAAGCGCAGTGATTCCTTATCGAGAGATACCATATCACGCCTACGGGGCATGCACAAAATCATCGTATGCACCTTCTGAGAAGACATATGATTCGTAGGTCTTCTCAAATGGTTGTAACTTCCGGACCAACTGCATTTGAGAGGGGAGTGGTCACATAGAAGACAGGATATACGTAAAAAAAATGAGCATGCATTTAAAATTCTATTATGCAGTGTTAGCTAAGGCATTCCTGAACAGTTATACCTCTGTCATGAAAATTTTCCATTGTCTTTGCTTGCCAAAAATCAAACTGATCCTGTCCTTGTGGTAAAACATTCTTTAATTTGCCTATTTTGGGGCAAGGAATCTTTTCGCCGAATCGAAACCATGAGGAAATGGGATGTTATGCTTCACTGAAAAGCCGGTGCTACTGAATTTGCATTAACGCAATCTACTTCGAGTTCATAACCGTTATGGCTGAAATATCATGTGCAATGCATTTGCTTCTGTCGATCTGTTCCAAAGGTAAAGTACTGGTGCACATGCAGTTTGCAAGAAGGACAGGGGCACACGTCTCTTCAAGGTTTTGTGCACGAGGCTCAAAAACAAGCATGCTTGTGTATTATTGCATGTGCCATGTCCTTTCTATAGCAAGCTACGCAGAGAAACACCTTACGCCTGAGCGATGATTGCCGGTCTGCTTCTACGCAGGCTTTCGATCATTCACAATGTCTGTCGTATGAGCACGTGTACTATTGAAGTAGTAAGGACGGTTATCTCGAACAGAGAAATATATCTGTTAACAAATATTGTTCCTGACACATATAGTTTCTTGCAAGGCTCCTTCACGTTCTTGGAGATTACGTTGAGTTTTCTGCGCCTACCATAACGCTGCGCCAAATTCTGCCGATGATTTGTACAGGAAATCTCCGCCTGCGAACTACCAGCACACAACAACACCAATACACATCTTCGTTTCGGGGAATTTCAGGGCAGAAGTATGATGTTGCATTAAGTGTTGTTGCGCTCTTGCGTCAGTGAACGATATGCACATCTTCGCGGGAGCAATAAAAGTTCAAAGCAACCGATATCCGCTTTGTCTGAAGCGCTTAGGAAGTATCGTTCACCTGACATAGCTTTTTTTTTATGATGAGCATTCTTGGCACCCACATTCCGTAACCTTTGGTATCACAACATTCCCGTACGAGAACCGGCGTATGAAAACCGGCCCGAAACGTAGATAGGGGCGCCCCTTCGGGGTTCCCCCACCGAACGTTCTCCAGGACCTCAATAAAGTTGTAAACAACAACAACAACAACAACAACAACAACAACAACAACAACAACATTTCCTTTAAACTCCTGTAAATAGAAGAGTGCCACAAAAAATTGATTTTATCTCTTGGGATGCTAAACTGTCATCCTCAGTGAACAAGCAATTGTTGGTTCACTCCAACAAATGTTAGCTTTGAGAGACGGGCATATACTACCCCACCGTTCATCAGACGCACTTACGCCACCGTATTTGCAGTCCTCGCGTCATACTGTGGTCTCTCCTTTGGACGAGACTGAAAGGTTATCTATGAACTACACATGACTCTAGACGAATTCAGGGAACTCATCATCCTCGTGCCCACAGCAATCTCATTCGACCACTTGCTTCGCCTAGCGGGAGTGGCGATTTTCGTGGTATCTGCGTCTTCATTTAAAAAAATGACTACTGCATCGAAAAGAAGACTTCGCTCGATTTAGTAGCATTAACAGGAGAGTCCCTGCGTAGGCTGAATTTTGTTATGACATAAAAAATTCAAAAGTAAGTGAACAGCCCTTACATTTTGTAGAACCCTCTTAATATAACAAGTATCAATGCGATATTTGGTGATAGGAAGGCGGCGACCACGCAGAAATTTCGGTAGTTGATAGCGTTTCGCACTGCGAGATCATTACAGTATCACATGATGCCATCGTCATGTGATAAAGCATTTTTTGCGAATATTTACTAACGCCTTCTAAAAACTCTTACGGGCAGTACGAGTGTGCTACGCTCGCCGCCATGGCTACGAGTGGCGCTGCCTAACACTCCCAGGATTCCACATACATAAATACCCAATAAAGTGGACAGAGGGACGACTGCCTTCGTAGGTCAGTTGGTAGAGCATCGGACGGGATATCCGAAGGTCGTGGGTTCGGCTCCCACCGAAGGCGGGTTTGTCTTTTCGTCCACTTTAATTCCTTTCCACTCTGCCCAAAATTACAGTATCATAATTATGAATTGGAATAACTTCCCCTATGCTTTCATAGGCTTCAATTTTTGTTGTTTCATTACCTTATATATATATATATATATATATATATATATATATATATATATATATATATATATATATATAGCGGAGCTGGAATAGTTTCTGACGTTCTACGGTCAAGCCCACTGCACAATTAGGAGCCATCCTGAAACAATGGGCTCATGAAATTTCGGCTGTCTTGGCTTCCTCGATACGCACCTAAATTAGTTACAGGGACCTCCAGGATTTCACCTTCATGTAAGCGCTACTGTCAGTGCACCGCGTCAAACCTGTCTCTCGGTGTATAGTATAGCCTAGCGCTGTTACCACAGCACCGGGCCATGGCGAGAAGGGCCTTAACAACTAATCTTGTGGCGTGAACCTTACGGCATTCTGCGAAGAGATGACATTCGGTACAGACTTACCCAAGCCAATAGTTTGTAGGACGATGGTAATGATATCAGTAAATGCGGTGACAACGCCTGTGATGCTTGTAGTAGTCAATGGAGTGATGAGGCACTGCGACGAAGGATGGGAATTCACAGAAATCCGCGAATGAGTACATCCATAGGGAGCACGATCACTCTCACACGGCGACATTGGCGTCATAGAGATAAATTACAGAGACTCATTCCGCAGCAAAGGT
This sequence comes from Hyalomma asiaticum, assembly GCA_013339685.2. Lineage (NCBI taxonomy): Eukaryota > Metazoa > Arthropoda > Arachnida > Ixodida > Ixodidae > Hyalomma > Hyalomma asiaticum. Next base: position 19,723 of record JABSTT010003424.1, on the reverse strand, counting down.
AATCTTTAGAAAGTTAAAGAAGAACAAGATAATCACTTACACCCGGGCTGCGTCATCTGCGCCACCTGAGTATGGATGTTTCCTTTTCCTTATTTTTTTATTTATCTATTTTAATTTTGTTTGCGTGAACGAACAGTAATGGTATTGGGCGCGATGTATCATTAGAAGTTGGAAAGCGCATTTTCCGCGAAGATAAGATGCGACCCCTTCTGCGCGGCAACGAAAGAGACTCAAAGCCCGAGAGAGGAAGGAAGAAGTTCATTTTCGTATTGGTCTTCTCTCTCGATCGTTCCGATGACCGCGGCGACAGGTTGAAGGACGGAGTCTAGACCAAGATGTCCTCACAGCAAAGACATGCAGATTTATTTACACTGTACACTATTTACAAAACTTGGCCGGGGCGGCCACTACTGTCACAGTCATCACAAAAACGCAACTGGGGTCTGACCACACCAAGCGGTTCGTTCTGAGCCCTTAAAGTTTGCACTCAAACGTGAATAAGCACCAAGCTTTAAAACGTCATCATATCTCGTCAGAAGCAGATCCAAGCTCGACCTCTGACCACCTTGCCGCGTCTGCGACCCGAGTTAGAGCTAAGCTCTCCCTTCCTTCCCCCTTTTTCTTTTGCCAATAAATACATCCGATCGCTTTTGCGACCGCCTTCTGGGATCAACCCATATGCAGCACTGCACAAATAAAAGACGCGTTCACTCTCTCCATGAGAGCCCATGGTTACGCCTTCGCGTTCCCACACTTCGAACCGCTTGCTGCACCGACCTTATCGGAAAGATAACATGTTGTTGTGGTTTTGTGGGGTTTAACGTCCCAAAACCAGCTCTGATTATGAGAGACGCCGTAGTGGAGGGCTCCGGAAATTTCGACCACCTGGGGTTCTTTAACGTGCACTGACATCGCACAGCACACGGGTCTCGACATTTCGCCTCCATCGAAATGCAGCCGCCGCAGCCGGGATTCGATCCCGCGACCCTCGGATCTGCAGCCGAGTACCATAGCCACTAGACCACCGTGGCGGGGCGGAAAGATAACATCAGTCACTAATACCATAATGACTTAGCAGAACTCTGCAGCAAGCCCAAATTGCCATTCTATTTGCCCGGCGGCATGCATCTAAGCCGCCGCTTCAATAGGACTGCCAGGCAGGTGTATTGTCATCAAAAGCACTTCAATGCATTTCCACGGCGCGGTCATCTCCTCCGAATGGGCGACCCTTGGCGACAAGTCGACCGCGCAGAAAGGACAAAGGATTACTTAGACAGCGAGGCCCCCGTTGTTCTTGCAAGTGACTCTCCCCCTTTTGTTACTTTCTCGGACGACACGTACCCTTCCAGAATGCTCTGCAGCGGAGAAGCCTGTCACTCGTCATGTCCCGGCGTTGTGCACCTATGTACGTCACAGCAGTTACCGACCGCGGGCGTCGCGGGAACAAAGCCGCCGGCTTTTCTGCGTACTGAGTGGATACGAAGACGTTTCTGCAGAAAAGCCATGCGCTAGGCCGCCGTCGCCTACTCTTCCCGTCGATCTACCGCCGAACATAACAGAAGTGTGGGCAATTCGTTGCGGAGATAATTGCTGTTGTATTCGACAGCCAACAACGACGAGAAGAACAGAAAATATTCATTTGGCTGTTGCGAAACTGTCCTCCGCGACCCTGGTACGCTAGGTCCGTCGACTCTTGCGCGACTACGTTCAAATCGTGTTACAGTGTGCCACATTACGCAGATGACAAGCAAATCTCTTATTTCGTGGCTTATTGCCTAGCGACAAGAAATCTTGAATTTGTTTGTCTAGTTGCATAAGTAAATAAGAAAAAAATGAAACAATAGCTAAGAAGAATTATTTGAGTTTAAAAAATCCATTAGCGAGAGGAACAAACAAGGCGGCCACGCACTGACAACTTAATGATAATGTCGGAGCTGGGTGAAATATGGTGACCGTCAAACATATATGTCGTGTATTATGCAAAGCGCTGTAACATCTTTCCAATTGCTAAATGGCTATACTTGCCTTTTTCGCGTTCGCAAGTATGCACTACAGGCGAGATGTGTAAATATCTACTAAATATCTTATATGCAAATGTCTACACAACTGCGTTTTGTACCATCTCGCATAAGCTATTGGTGCAATGCTATGAAAATGTCGTAGTCGGAGGCAATCTCAGCACGGGACAAAAAGTTACCAGGGAACAAAAAAACCCATTCTGATTGGGCCACAAAAATACGTATTTTCTTACCGTTAGCAGTCTGGTAAAAGCCGCCACGAGTCCATTCTGTAGCGTCCGAAAAAGAAAAAAAATGGACACGCTGTTAACATTGAATCATTGCAAGCGATTTCAGAAGACGGCTTTGTGCAGACACTTCTGAGCACATTTTCACAAATCACAGCACTGTTCTTTTTTTAGTAAAGCGCAGACTTTTTTAAACACTATTAGTGCTCAATCGCTTCTGCAATGAGAAGACAGTCAGTGCTCTAAAATTTCGCAGTAAATAGTCCCTGTATTTGCAATTAGGTTGGTACTCTCCCTGGTAATCGAATAATACATGTTTTCTTAACGTGGGAACTGCTCACTTCAACCAAATGACCGGGTCAGCGAGACCTGCTAACTGCAACGACAAGTACTATTTATTCAAGCGTACTTGAAGGAGTCTACGGCTTCAATTCGGTAATTTTACTCCAAAATACGCGTTTGCGTCGCCGGCAAATTGTGTTGTTGCTTTTCGCAATGTTTCCCAAGGAGATGCCGAAGTACCCCTCTGCGTACACAAATGTTTACCAAGGTTATATATAGCGTGTATAACTGATTCTTTTACGAAGCTTCACTGCGTAACCCTTTTTCTCCAGCATTAATTGAAATGGGAAGTGAGAGTTAGGACAGAGTGCAAGGCTAGAAGTTTCGAATTCAGGCAGAACTAACCAACTCGACTGTGTCTTTGTCTATAGCTTGCGCTGCAAACGTTAGCATGAATTCTACTTGGTATTGCGTAAAAGCCCATAACCATAATATGACATCCTTCTCAAGTGTATGTAAATGCTGAGGTGCTGAATATATTGCTTGTATTCAATATAACAGGTCAGGAATATAATCTATTTTAAGATTTATTAATGCATAATTTAAAAAAATAGAAATCTGTTATGAATATAAGCAATTTCGCCTATTAGCTGTGTGAAAACTCACAGGTTTTGTATGTAGGACTTGCTTTGAATACTCCGGGGTGAATTACAACTAGCGGGCTAGCCTTAACATTCGACCACTGAACATGGGAAAGGTGGCGCTGCCAAACTCAGTTGGTCCGCAATCGACACCAAAAAAATTCACTTAAAACTTGGTCACTCTACAATTATCTTTTTTATTTTGTAGAACATATGGTCGGCTCACTATTTAATTAAATCTCCAGCGCAAGTGGCCACAGCTAGCGACAAGCCTAATAAACCTATCTCTTGCGAAGCTTTCTGAGACACACCCATGATACCAACATGTTCAATGACAGTACAGTACTTGTACAGGAATATCTTTGAATAATGTACGTGTAACGCTGATCAAACACATACACACGTACTTACCGGATGAATGCTAAAAGGTCATTTGTGTTTTGAACAGTCGCGTATGCCCATATCATAAATTTCCATGTGTCAGAAAAATTCTGAGTCGAAACTTCTGAGTGTCATATAAAATATATCGATGAAAAATCGAAAAATACTATTTAGAACAGAAAATGTCGCAGGAGCCAACGTTTCGACAAGGGGACTTGCCTTCGTCAGGGCGTCGGCAAAAAAACCTCGCCGCCGTCCTGACGAAGAAGAGTCCACTTGTTGAAACGTTGGCTCCTGCGACATTCCCTATTCTACATCGTATTTTGCGACCTTTTCATCGATTCAAGCATCCATCTTTCTCTGAGCTTCTCTTCTAGTTTGGATATAAAAAATATGTGATATATATAGAGGTGTTTTCAAGGCAACATATCGAATTATTCAAATTGAATACAAGACCATTCAGTAGGTCGGCCACAAGGACAACTTGTTCTGAGATTTAAGAGATATACTTGCCGGAGTTGCTGTGCACAGGTTGAGTGATGTTCCAAAACACTGCAATAATAGTGAAGCATTCAATGGAGTCAAGCGCGGCGCACATCAATAACAAGTACAACAGTCCAGGAAAAAATACCTGTTCCTTTAAAAGGAGATACAATGTCCGGTGCACAGTTAGTTGCCTGCATGCTACATTGCAAAGTATGATGGAGGGAGGGCGGGGGAATATAATGTGACAGAAAACCGAAGCACAATAAAATTAAGAACAACACTAATCTTGAAAAGCTTTATCCAGAACCCTAATTTTTGACAGACGTGCCTGTCACGTCTAGAGTTCTCGAGAACTTAGCGTCACTTTATGCACACTGCCCACGTATGAAGGTGAGGTATGAAATGCACGGGGTTCCTTTTTCACGTGTGGTCGATACACGCATATCCAATATAAGAATGAAGAACACGTGATATTTAGTTGTAATGATTGACTTTCAATATTATTCCTGATGGCAAAATGCTTCTTATTTGCCGTAGGATTTAAATTTTACTCTTTTAAGTCATTTTGCGGCATCTTATTTTAGCTCAGAAGCTATCAGAAGATATTCTATAACTATGCTGTCATATTTTACTGACCATCCACCATCCCTCATATATGCTTTTTCTTGATTGCCCTGATGTCTTGAATCTCTTGATTCCGTAATGCGAATGGTATGCGCTGCCAAGAAGCAACAGCGCACTCGATGCCGGTGTCAATCATCACACCACATCATCTCTCGCCTAGAGATGATGTGATTTCATTACATCATCTCTAAGTTTGGTTTTGCGGTACCCACTTGCAAATACAGCAGTCGTTTCTCTTCGCGAATGGCTTTTTGTTGCACGTAAATGATTAAATCAACTTCGTGTCTGAGGGCATGCAAAGCGCTCGAGTCTAATTGGGCTTAATGTCGTCTGCTTGGTGACGCATGGCAGGGAGCATGAATGAGCGTTGTGTCAAGAGGCCTTCATATACTGTGGGTGAATGTTTACCGCGTGCTTGAACATTACTTTAGCTCACTGTGCAGTTGGAAAGAATACGTCGTATGGTTTCTACAGAGCCTCCCGAATGTCATAATAGTCTCTAAACTGGGCGCTTGAATCAGGCTCTCAATGCAGGGCTGTTCTGATAGCAACAAAATTATTGTACCTGGCACTGTTCGATATAGTAGCAGTTGTATTTCACAGTAAAAACATTAAGAGAGTTGACATAACTTGAACGATATAACTGCAGCGAAAAACTACGACAAGGAGTAGAAATAAAGGGTCCCCACATTAGACACCAGGTGTTTTTGTTAAGGGGATAGAATCGTGCTAGCGGGTTCGAATGTCGTCAACATTCCACAAGCATCACCTTGTTTCGTCGGCATAAAATATTGCTTCCAACTTCAGGGAGTGTTCATGCGTGCCTCCTTTTTTCTTGTGAAGTGTTTTTCTCATTGCAATATAGCTGGTTCAGACACTTCATTTATTCTAATGTGAGATAACTGATCTCCATAACCGAAATACTGCCTGCACGGGTTGCCCTCGGATAATATCTCGGAAGGAACTCATCCGCGAAGGTATTCCTTTCTGCATATGTCCCTTTGGAACACATTTATACAGTTTGGGACCTCATAGGGTTCGCTCTTAGTTCAACTTCTTTCATGTTAAAGAAGAAGTAGCTGTCGAGCAGTAGTAAGACACATGACAAGTCCTAACGTTGGCACTTCACTCTTGACAAGTCGCTCATGTTGCTTGTCTTGCCTGACGTAGACTTCTGAAAACTTCCTTTCGTTATTTTTTTTCTATAGAACATGCCGAGTTAACACATCGCAATTTTTTTTTATTAGTAAGTGTAAATGTTACGGAGCTATCCTGAAAGCCAACGCACAACGGTTTACTTAAGGGAGGCCTATTTGATTGTACACATTACTCATTGCATAAGCAGCGTGCGTGAAAGTTAAGAATGAAAAGAGCATTGCTGCTAACGTGTTGGCTTCCAGCAGGTTTTCTGGAATAACGCCGTAGTTGGTTCGGTGGTCGTGAAGAAACTCGCGCGCCACATTAAATGTTAGTCGTTTTCTCTTGGTTCGGACAAGACTCACGCACGCACAGCTATTGCGGTTATGATAAGCTTCCTGCTGATAAGCAAACGCTGTGTTTTTAAGGGTTCACGATAGGGAACACTTATTACAGGCATAAAATTAAGTTATTCTATAACCCTCTGCTGTTAAGATTTGTAATTTTTCTGCGATACTTCGTGTGTCCAGGGTCATCTGTCCACCAGAACTTAACTTGCCATCACTGCGAGATATGTCCTAGTGGATTGGTGGCAAGCAATTGGAAATTAACGAATTAAGTACACTTCGAAGGGATTTAAAAATGTCCGAAGTGAGCCAAATGCGTAATTGGTTTAGTTTCTCACTTTCCGTGATTTTGTGTAGCGCGTTGCTCGATTGCTGAAGTTACGTCACATAGGCAAATCGGGCCGGGTAGTTGCACAGCTTCGCCTATTATCAGCATTCGCAAAGGATCATGAATCACATTTTTTTAAACAAAAGACTAAATGCTACACTCTGAGGGAATACGCCTTTCTTTAACACATGTAGAATCAGCGCTCTGAGTCATGGCATCTAAAATGAACTAGACCTCTTCTCATACACCGAAGAAGGCGAGTTACTATCGATGAATTGTTTAGAAGAGGGCTAGTAGGGCCTGACGAATTGTGTTGTTTTATTATAGATAAATGAAAGCCGTGTTGTTATTGTTGATCTTTCACTTTCTTCGACGTTTTAATGTATGACCAAGAGTGTTCAATTCAGCTGTTTTATAGAAAAAGCACAGCTCATATCTACAACTGGTGTTGCTAAAGAAAGCCAGCAAAAATATATGTAATTATTGCGCGATCGTATTTCTGTAAGTTCGAAAAATTGTAAAATTTCAGGACATTTGCGCATCTATGTCTTTCTAGTGTCATAAGGCACCGTAAATGAACAATTTAGAAGCTACAAAAGCGCTTGAGCTACAAGAACAATTTCTAGGGACGTTCCACATATTACTCCCACGGTGCCTGAAGCACCCTACTGACATGGTAGGGCAGCGGACGCGTCATGCGAAAGTCGTGGATTTGGTTTCCACCAAAGGTAGGTTGGTATTTTCGTCCACTTTAATTCCTTTCTACTTATCCACAATTACAACACCACAATTAACTTCCCCTATGCTTTCCTATGGTTCATTGTCTTTTGGCTAATTAAGATAGTTTGCTCTAGCAATTGTAGGAACCTTTATTAATAACAAACCTTCTCGCAAGCTGATGGAAAAGCGTAAACGTAACATACCCTTCCAAGGTTCAGAATGCCGGGCAATGTTATGTTGATGCAGTTTCCTGTAAACATGAAAGTTCGAACTTTAAAGATAGCGCCGTGTGAAACCGAAGTATGAGAGCTTGAAGTAGGAAGTGCAGCGAAATAAAATTAATTGGATATCCCTAGATGACTTGCTGAAATGAGCTAATTACACAATGAACAATAATACCTAAGGCAACGAATAATTATGGAAAGATAGCCCTTGAAAAAAAAAAGATAAAGAATTTTCCGCAATTCCCGACCACGGGGTATTTCGGCGTCTGTGCGTGCGCACAAATTATACCTGTAATTCTTTAACAGTTGTAATAAAAGTGAATCCATAGGAGTGGAGGAAAATCACCATTTTCCGCAGAGATTTCGCATGAGTAACGCTTTCGGGCCCAAATTATTTATATCAAACGTAAACAACTGGTCTTTACAACTGGATAGGCGCACCATCATGGGAGTTAAATCAATAAAGAAAGCCTGCTAACACGCTTTATTGTACCACGTAAATATTTTTAAACACTTTTGCTTTCTCTACGTGATAACAATAATACCAGGGGCAGTAACTTCTGGTACAGAACACTTTGATTTGTCATTCCCATTACCGGCGTTTCCAAGGTGCATACAACCTACCGTATAATTATGCTTCAGCCCTAAACGCTGTCGCAAACCCGACCCTTGAAGTGGGTCGGCGCGCGCCAGCGCTTCGAGCAGGCCCGCCTGGCACAAAACACTGCCAGGCCCAAGAAAAGCTCCCTTTGCGCCGTTACCAGAGCAGCTGAAATCCGAGCATTGTACAAGAGCGTCACTTCGTTGTAGATAAAAAAAAAAATTACAGCATATCCACGGAGTGAATGATGATGAGTGGGCGAAGCTCGGTAGGTTCATCGTAGATCGTGCCGAGTTCCGGATTAATTTATGGCGTTTTTCACTGGCGGATTCGGAGCGGCTACCCGAATCCCGGAGCGAGCAGCCGGATTTCACGAATCCGAATCTGCCAGCGAAAAACGAAAACGCTCTGCGAGGGAGCGAACAGGAAGTTCCTGAGCACGTGACACTATGCGTCACGCAAACCGGTGCCACCAGAAAATATACCTAACTTCCGCTCCGTGCGTTGCCACGGCAACCAAGGTCGCCTCCCTTCGCGCGCGCTTTGAGCGCAGCAGTTGCAGTGTCCGTCATTTGGGAGTCGCGCCTGCAACCATTGACAATGGAGAACGTCCAGCTGACACCTTCTGTGCGCCAACTCTTGATCACACTCCTCAGAGAAGGTGGAGATGAGTCCGACGGTAAGTGACATTCACTTGACGTGAATCATATCACCGAATTTAGCGCGACCTTGTTAAGCAAAATGTATTTTGTTGCGCAAATACGTGTCGATGGAACATGTGTTAAGCTTACGCTATGCTTCCGGCGTCGAGCCCACGTGTACGGCTTTCTTGTGCTTCACAGCCCAATATGCTGTAAAAATCGTGGCTGCTGGAGAGTTGCCTCGTTTTCCTAAAAAGCGCTTAGAGTTTTTTTTTTTTTTGCGTGTCGTAAACAGTGAGGAGAGCTTCGTGCGATCCCACGTGGCTTACGCTCGCAGAATTCTACGAAGGAAAGCTATTGCTGATTTTGAATCGACCTCGTTGCTGCTAGGTTTGCTCGCTAACTTTTACTCTTGTTTTCTTTCTGTTCTAAGGCGCTACCATTGGTGACACCGACGGCTTGACGACTGAGCAGGATGACTGTTCTGCAAAAGGCAAGTTGATATGTGTTGACCAATAGCCTGCATAGGATCCCTTCCTGCGGCGTTCACGACCTGTACTAGCACAGTGTCTGTGTATATCATTTCATTGACCTCATTACTACTTAAAGCACAGGAGACAAAATGTGTCATAATTTCAGGGTGATGCATAAGAGCTGCTCAAATTAGAAGCAGGGGCCCCTTAAAGGAGAATGCTTACATACTCATAAACATTTATATAAATGATAAAAATACAATAAGTAGCTTAGGAAGCTACATTATGCGCTCAGATGACACCAGCCCCTTATTGCTAGGTAGCCTATTTTTGAACCTATTATTTCAACTCATCCTTGTGGAGCAACAGAAACCTTACCACATACTATTGTGTTAGTGGCGGGATTTTTGAGCTATAGACGTTGGCAGACTACTCGCAGAAAAGATAAAATGCTGTGTTAGCTGCGTGAATGTGAGGAAAACTGTCAATCATAATTGCTTTTTATGTGTGCTACGACATAGTAATGAAGTATTGTTTTCAGCTCAATATGAGGTTATGCTACATTCACTTGTCGCAAAGATGCTTCACTCTGACACATCAGTTTTGCAGCCTTATTAGAAAACAACTGTGTATTTACCAGCAATCTACATCTTTTTGGCTGAGATGATTTTCCATACCTTAACAAGTACGTCAGTGGAATAACTTGTTTATGAACAATGCGTGCAAAATGACTGTTGTCAAACACATTAGGGCCTTTTCCAAGAGACAAGGTTCATTTTAGTGCTGCTGGCCAAGCATTTGTGCTGTCCATGTAGTAAAGAATATGTGCTGCAATAAAATAATCGAATGGAGAGACATGGATGTTAGTGTCTCAAAAGTGACGTTTAATCATGCCTGGCTAACTTTTAGAAAGAATGTGCTTTTCAAACCTGATTTAACATATTATATTCATTAACATTTGCATTAATGTTTTATACACAGGCTCAGCTGCATCTCAAAGTGAGAGTGCCAAGAAAGGAAAGGCGGCGGCACGTGGTAAGCGAGCTTGTGGCATATTTACCACTTGTTAATGAAACCAGAGAGAAGAGGTTAGGGTAGCCATCACGAAAGGCCCCCCCCCCCCCCCTTTCTTCATCTATTTTCTTTTTCTTTCTTTTTTTTGTGAGGGAACTTAAAACTTACTTTTAGACAACCTTTCAGACCGGTTACTTTGGAAATTTTCTGTTGGTTTGCAAACAATGTAAAGTGTGTGAATGGTTTTTGTTTGCTTCAATGCTAAAATACCGGAGGCTGCTCCCCACCATACTTGCTCATTGTGTGCAGCTCCAAAGCAAGTTTGAATGACAAAACTCACTCTAAGCTTGCCGTAAGTGTAACCAGTTCACAGTTCAGTTGCCTCATTAACAAAGTTACTAGTCATTAAACAAAATGAAAAGAATTCGGCCCATTAAAAAACATCCTGTGGAATTATGGATAAACACTTTCTGAAGTGCTATACTTTATACAAATAAATGGTAGTGCACAACAATACCCTGGATTATCTGATTTCAGACAAACTAAAAAATTTCCAGACAAGCTGAAAAGTTCAAAGTGACACTTTGTTTATGAACAGTGCATGTAAAATGACTGTTGTCGGACACATTAGGGCCTTTTACAAGAGACTACATGGTTCATTTTATTGCTACTGGCCAAGCATTTGTACTGTTCATTTAGATGTTCATGGGTCATTTAATGAAGCTCATATAACAGAATATCACTGCCATATCTTACACTATAGTCTTCGTTCTACAAAACGTGCACAAAATTGTGTTACCCTAAATCATTGAATGTAGCTCGAACTTCAGTTCTGTAGCAGTCACACTTCTTTGCATTACACTGTTGGCGCTCAGTGTGCTAAGCAAAGTTGCAATAATTGTTACAAAACTTGTTTTGCTATTTTACATTTCAGCTCCAGCGTGTGAATGGACTCCCGGGGAGACAAAGCTGCTGCTCGACTTATACGCAGCTTATTTTGCTCAAGTAGGCCCTCTAAAAAGATTTAAAAACAAAAAAGCAATGTTTGAAAGGATTTCAAAGGAAATGAAAGATAAAATTGGTTCAACGAAGAGTTGGGAACAATGTTCCACAAGATATAAGACCGTTCTGAAAAGAAAGAGTGCAGGAACTGCACAGAACAGCAAATCAGGGAATTCTCCATCTGAGGTACCCTACGAAGATGAGGTAGAAAAGATAAAGTGGCTTGATGACAGCCTCGAGCCAGAGGTTGTGAGGGACGCAAGTGGTGTGGTGTCGAGGAAGACAGAGCCACAGCTGCCAGCATCACAGCTTGCCTCAAGTGGCACATCTAGCCCTGGGAGTTCAGCAAGCAGTGCAACAGATGCTGCTGCTTCCACTAACCAGGAGCAGCAGCCTGCAGATGTAAAAAAAAATAGGCCAGCTACATCACGGATACTCCAAATGGCTGCTTTCTTTGAACAGATTGAAGAACGCAGAGCAAAAAGGAGAGCAGAGAGGGAGAGAGAAAAAGATGAAAGACGGGCTGAAAAGATTCAGAGGCGCGAAGAAATGCATGCAGAAAAAATGAATTTGATGCGTGAAGCCTTTGGCATGAAGCCTTCCAATGGGCAGAATGAATAAAATGATAAAAACTAATTTACTCCAAACATGTTGCTGTTTTACTGTTTTGCATTCAGCTTCACTGAAACCAGTGTACACATTCCATATAGCAAATATCAAGCAATTTTAGTTCGACAATACGCAGCATGTACAGTATTTTTGAACTGATATGCAGAAATTTGGGGCAAAGTAGCACACATTCCAACCACATTTCAAAGCCTCCTACTCGTGTCACTTGGGTGTAAAAACACTTGCCATGTTTACATCGGGTCTCCCAGTGCACTGAGCAACCATATTTGCGGTGAAATTATGTGGTTATTTCGTTGACTTATTACTTAAAACATACTACAGACAAATGCCTTGGCCCAAGCAGGAGGGGCAGAAGAGACGCCATGTCGGTAGTAGCAGCAAGCAATAATAAGAACGGTACATTACATTAAACACTAGTCACTAGACCAACAGAGGTGTATGGAATGGCAACAAGAGAACAAGAGATGAGAACAGTAATCATTACAGAAATGTTATTCAACTTGGGTAACAAATCTTCACCCGAGAAAATATCGCTTGGTAGTCCTGGGAAAAAACTATGCAAGTATTCGTTCTTGCAGATATTCATAAAGTGTACAAAACCACACTACCTCAAGTTGGGTTTTCTACCAATTGATCCTAATTATAAGTGAACATTAAGTCTACTACTGAATCAAGATGACATACCATACTCAAGAGAGGTCCAATTAAAGTTTGCTAAGTTTAAGTCAACTGTTAAAATTAAGGTTTTTCAGCCTACTGTGAATAGGTAATCGTATAGGTCTACTGTGAATAGGTGATCATAGAGGTCTGTCATAAATGAATCTGGGGCATCACAAGCAACATACACAGCACAAGCAGATAATGATACTAGCTTCGAGAACGAAAATAGGCCAATGTGATGTCACAGCAAGTACCCTGCCTGCTCGAGTACTCCGCCACCAGTGATTACCTGCTCATGCGCAGCCTCATGGGTAACAGTTTACCAGTCTTGGACTTTATGCCCACCATGTACGGAGCTGTGACCTCCATTGACAGAAAACAGGTGTTTCGCACCTTTCTGAACCACTATGTTTGTATTACAATACGTGAGCCACTGCATTTCAACCGCAACTGTATTTTGAAAGTGTCGTGGAAGCATAACGGTAATACCTTTTTGTTGACATTGCAAAACGCAGCTATGTTTCCCACAAGCAGGCCAGCCACAAAGCGCATAGCACGTCAGACAGTAGCCCGTGTTTACGATCCCTTTAGCTATCTTGCTTCGTTCACTTTATGAGGGAAACTTCTTTTGCAAGACCTATGGAAGTGGAACTGCGCATTGGACGACAATCTGCAAGACGAGGCACAAGGTGTCTGGAATGCATGGTGCTCAGAATTGCCAGAGCTCCACGCTCAAATTCCCCGCCATGCGTTTCTGCACGATTGCAGTGTGCAGCCTTCATTTTTAATGCACACGTTGACCGATGCCAGTTTCAAAGCTTTTCGGTGCATGCATCTCCGTACGAGCTCTTTCTGCCAGCGGCATGTGTGCCCCACGATAGCTCATTAGTGAAGTCGCATGGCACCGCTAAAGGCGATGTCGCTACCCCGGCTAGAGCTTACTGCATGTGTCATTGGAGCACATGATTCTGCAAGAAGTCATGTAAACATAATGGCAATTAATGAAAGTTCATTAAATGGAAGCATGTGCACACTACATTACATATGCTGATATGAGACAGAGATATGTGAGGTGTACGAGCCACACAAGAAAGAAGCTAACTACGTGTAGCTCATACTGTGGGTATGAGCCGCTGCGTTTGTAGGCAGCCTAGAATCTATCCAAGTCAACCAAGAGTGCATCAAACGCTAGCACCATTTAAGAAGGCACTTCAAGGGGGTGTCTACCACCTGGAAATTTTTTTTAGGTAGCACTCAAAATGAGGAGATTGTTCCTTACACCGACAGAAATGAGCATGCTTGTACCCCAAATAAAGGAATATTATCGTTAACTTCTATTCTTCAAGGTCATAATCGAGAAAGATTCAGGTTTTTCACAGAACAATTCCAACGTCAGGTTTTGTTCGAGTTAAAATTACAAAACTGAACTTACAAATTACAGCTGTGTAGCATCCATAGTGCTTGCATGTGCAATGTAAGATGAACTTTATATCATCGGCATTCACTAAAGCCAACAGAATGTAATTTTGTAGTCGCGAGGCAAATTAACTAGGCATGTGTGTGTTGCGCAGCAAAAGAAATTGGTTGGTATGTGGTACTGGAATTCGGAGAGCAATCGGGTTTAACCTGAGTTTAACAGGTCCTGGATGTAAGAATCTAGTAAAATTGAGTTTTAGCTGAAAATGAACAACCGTATATATGACGAACTACCACTTTTTATTCCTTGCTTAAATCTGCATTGCTTGAATCAAGTGCTCCCGCTTAGCCTCCCCTTGTTGACGTAGTGCGGCTTCACTCGCTGTCAGGGGGCCACAGCTCTGGCCATCGTCGTCTTGTGATAGTTGCCAGTTCCATGGTGAGCTTCCATCGTCGACATATGATGGCACTTCCACATCACCATAACTAATGCACAAGTTGTGCAACACACAACAAGCAATTACAAACTTGTTGAATTTGTCCACACCGAAAAAGTCTAGATGGAGGAGCTGGCGGAATCTGCCCTTGAGGTCTGCAAAGGCATTTTCAATCTTCACCCGTGTGGCTGAGAAGTTCTTGTTGAAGGCACGTTGTTGTGCAGTTATGTTCCCATAATCACGAAATGGCGTGATGAGGTACTCACGGATTGAGTATGCTGCATCGCCAAGTATATGAAAACTCCCAGAGCGACAAAGCCCAGGCAGCCTTTCAGCAAGCCTCGAGTTCCTGAAAATTCTGGAGTCATGGATCTTGCTTGGGTTTCCCATTGTCACGTCCAGAAATTTCTTCTTGTTGTCGCACACTGCTTGCAGGGTCAGCGATGGGTAACAGTGTCGGTTGACATATGTTGACCGCACCTTTCTTGCAGGGCAACGGACACTTATGTAACAGCCGTCGATGCACCCGATTGTGCCTGGAACACCCGACACCTGCAACAATAATAAAAATACTGAAGGCACCTCTGACAGAAATCTAAGCCAGCTATAGAGAAATAATCTGCTTCCCTTGAGTGAGTTGCCCACTGATCTTTAAAATGCCACAGCACTTCTTCAATATGTTCAGGAAACGCTGCTGATGACTATGAGCAGATGATTGCTGTGACTATAAAACTGAAATATTGTAGCATTTCACACAGCTAGAAATTCACAATTTCATGCCAAAGACAGTAAAAATTTGCATACCCTCTCTTCGAGAAATTACTCAGTTGGAGGGAGATGACTACTGGCTGATTTCCTTGTGTGAACATGCTCATTAGTACTAATACATATTTCGTTTCATATTCAATAAATAAAAGTGTATGTGCCTCTCTTTTCTGAAACACCAAAAAAGTAACTTGTCACATCTCCATTCTTGACCATTGCTCACATGCATAATGTTTAGTCTCCCACATTCATCTGAGGCAGCAACTGGCACACTACAACTGTGCTGTTTCAGACACTACATGCCTGAGTTGGCGGCTTGTCTCAGACTGAGCCTATTGCACTGTATTGATGCATATTGCCACTACCAAATCCACACGTCTTCTGTTCACATGCTTCAGAGGCCTGACATTACTTGGTGTTTAGCTAATTGAAATGCTTCAAAACATGCTATCTGCGTTTGACTAAATCCACAGCTTCCCACAGGAACATGTGCTACATGGCACCTTCCGGCAACAAGAGTGTGTTCAACACTAGCCACCGTGGCTAGGAGGGGCACTGGTCAACACTCCAAGGAGTTATGAACATAAACGCCCAATAAAGAGAACAGGAGAATGACTACCGTTGTGGCTCAGCTGGTAGAGCATCGGATGCGTTATCCCAAAATTGTAAGGTCCTTACCGGAGGCAAGTATTTCACATTAATTCCTTTCCACTGATGTCATAATTACTAGACTACAATCAAAAACCACAAATCATCTCCCCTATGCCCTTTTTGATCTCATTAGGTTTCCAGTGGTCAAGGTGACCAAGGAGAAAGCTGCAGTACACCAGGTGTTCACGGTACACTGTTTCACTACACTATATTTTGGGTCTCAGCCAAAACTAGCACTCTGCCTGCTCACGTACTCCGCCACCAGTGATAACATACCAATGTGCAACAGTTTAGCCGTCTAGATGGATGCCTACCATGCAGGGAGCCGTGACCTCCAATGGTGACAGAAAACAGGTGTTTCACACCTTCCTGAACCACTATGTCTGACGATACGTGAGCCACTGCATTTTAATCCCAAGTGTATTTTTGAAAGTGTCGTGAGACACTTTCAAAATACATTGTGTCTCAGCGAAAGGTAGCATTTCTTGGCACCTTTTATAGTGAACTCATTAGCACTAGCTTTATGTAGGACGATACGGCCAAATGATCTCAAAGATCCTAAAGGGCAAGCAACATGCCGCACATGATTGTTGCTGGATAGAATGCTTGACATTTAAACACTGAAATGTTAATAATATTATTACCTGCTCAAATTCTGCTGCCAGTTGGTCAAGATCTGCAGGGAAAGCTATTACTTCTTTGGCAAGGTCCACCAAATAATCAATTGTCCGTTGAACAATCCTGAATGTGGTAGCTTCCCCCATGCCAAACCGACTTGCTACATCCCTCAGGCATGACTTATTTGCAGCGAACCTGAAAAGGTGTGCAGATTTTATAAACATTCAATTAAAGCAATCAGGACCATTTGCAATAAACAGCAAGCCATTCAAACAATACCATATAAAGATGCTTGTAAGCTTTGTGCCTCAAAAATAGGTACAGCAGTATTATTAACTATATATACACAGAGTTACTCACTTGTCACAGCGTTTCTGACAGAAATAGGGGTAGTAGCCTGGCAGCTGGATACTGATTTTGCGATGTGAATACTTTATCCTTGAACGCATGCGACCGAAACATGCAAGTTACACAGCTAGTTTCCTTGTCAAAGCTGCAGTGTGTACATAGGGGTGTCATATACCAGCGTGTCCACCAATTAAACTTTCCTTGCTCTTCAAGATTCCCCCCGAAAATTTTAAGCATATTCTCCGACGAATAAGTGTGCTTTGCAAATTCTGTCTATAAAAAATGAGCACCGAAGTGGTAAGATTAATGCGCGCAGGCCATCTGCATAAAATGCAAAACATACTGCTCTGGAACAAATTTATTTGTCACCTGCATAGGCTCGTGCACATTACAGCAGGGAGGTTACATGCTTAACTAAGCACACGAAGAAATAATTTCAATGCGTAAAAAAGAACATCCATATGATATTTACAATTATAAAAGACACTAATGCACAAGTAAAATACAATAACTTCTGTGCACTTAGAAATATAACAGCTGATTATATTTGGGAACCTCGTTTCATTACCCCAGGAATGCGTGGCGCTCGGTAATCATGTACACATGATTTTAAAACAGCACGTTGACTCACCAGAGGAAGACCAGAATGTGCTCTTCAGCGGTTTTCGCAGGCGATCCTCCATGGTCACTCCGTGGATAGAGGTCGGAACTTTCGAACCGCATTATAAGTGTTTCCGCAACACTTCTGGTCACTCTGAAGTTCCTGCGGAACTGCGAACGAATAGATAGTTAATGGAAAGAATAACCAGAGACCTGAAGAATCATTTCACTGGAATTACGCTCACCTCCTCGTCCGAGTATAGCCGCACAACGCCGTCCACAAAGCCAACAATCCTTGGGCATTTGCGCGGCGGATCGGAACAGGCCTCCCGAAAGAACGCTTCGTACAGCTCATCGTAGTCGCTGTCGTGTGAGCTAGAAGAGCTGCTGCTGCTGCTGCTGCTGCTGTCGTCGCTAAAAGCAAGCTCCGCGGCCGCAGCGAACGTCGCCATGTTTGCTAAGCGAGAGCAGCCAAGACGGAAGTGACGCGGGGACGCGGCCCGCTTCCGCCCGAATCTGTCTGAATCCGTGCCTCGGCGCCGGAGCAAGTCGGAGCGCTCTGGCGCGGTTTGAGTTGCTCCGACTCTGCCAGTGAAACGCACCAACCCGCTCCCGCTCGACCAGTGAAACACGGATTCGTCGCGGCGGAGCAAAAAAACCTGCTCCGAATCTGCCAGTGAAAAACGCCATAATGGCGTCCGTCGGTTTCCGCATCTCTCCGCTCTCACTCCCTCTCCCATAGCAACAGCTGCGGGCGCGCGCGCTTATCCTCGCCCCTAGCAACCGGAGCAGGTGGTGCGGCTGGAGTAGCGGAGAGTGAGTGGAGAGGAGGAGCGCGCTCTGGCGTGTGAGGGCGCGCGCATCGCGGGAGCTCGGCGGAGCTCCCGCGTGTGTGGAGAGACTGTAAGAGAAGGTAGGTGCAGTCACTGCAGTGTTTCGCCGCTCCTTCTCTCGCCGTTCGTTCTCTCTTTTCCCTGCGCCCCGCTCTCCCGTTCGCTCGCTCGCACGTATATATAAATGGAGTGAAGCGCGCGCCTCTCTCGACCGTTCGCTGGCTGGGCGCCTCTCAAGGCGATGGTGTACTCGCGGCGCAAGATATGCATTCGCATTTCTTGCGCCCATTTCTTGCCCCCAGCTCCCCGAGGGGAATCGTGAGGAAATGCATTCGCATTTCCTCATGATTCCCTTCGGGGAGCTGGGGGCAATTTTTAGAGGCGAAGGTCCTCTTAGTCTAACCTTGTCACGCGTCAGTCGTCAGGCGTAACCCGCGTGCCTCCCGGCACGCGCTCACCCTCGGCGTTCGCCTCGGAGCGTGCCTCTGCTCTCTTGTGAGAGAGAGAGACAGAGAGAGAGCGAAAGGCGCGCGTTGGCTATGGAAACGCTCTTTCTTAGAGGAACGCTGTACCAGCTTGCAAAGAAGGAGAACGCGCCCTCACCCGCGAGAGACAATGTTGGCGCAGGCAGCGGCGTGGACAAGCAGTGCCGACTTAGCTACTGTGCTTCCTCTACGACAGCGGAACTGGTCGGGCTACAACTGGCTGCTGACCTCCTCCTCGAGTCGCCGGCCGTTACGAGCGCAGCGATATTCTGTGACTCTAAACCGGCCTTGCGTCTGCTCGCGAAGGAGGAACGCGGCCCGCCGCTCGCCCAACGAGTCGCTCACAGTCTGCTGTCTTTACGGGAGCGCGGATGCGACGTCGTCCTGCAGTGGCTTCCCGCACACGTGGGCATCGCGGGAAACGAGGCAGCGGACGAACTCGCTAAGCGCGCCCACTCTGCCGACATCCCGCTGTCCGATTGCGCCAGTTCGTACGACTCTGCGCTCATCAATTTTCGTAGGGAACTGGCGCGATCCCACCCTGACTCGCGCATCGCCGACGGCTGCCCGCCACGCCCACTGCCCGCGACCGGTTTCACTCGGCGAGAGCGTGCACTTCTCTTCACCCTTCGAACCGGCGCGGCGTGGACAGCCGAACGCCGTCATCGACTTCGCGGTGCCGTCTCTCCCGCGTGCATAGACTGCGGGGAGGTGGAAACCCTCGCACACCTCCTGTGTGGCTGCCCTGCCTTCGCCTCCGCTCGAGAACAGTTGTGTGCCAGCTACCGTAAACACGGCCTGTCGTGCTCAACACTACAGGACTTGTTGCACCCGGCTGGTTGCACTGAACGTCGCCGCTCCGCTCTTTCCGCCCTCCTCAACTTCATCGAGGACACGGGGTTGGCCGGGCGGCTATGACAAACTAGCGTGTATTTTAAGTGTTTAAGCTAGCGTGTGTTTTAAGTGTTTAAGTGTCTTTTAAGTTTTTAAGTTCGAGCTTGATGTTTACCTGTGTACAGAGTGGTGCCTATGCCCGTGTCTCCCTCTTCTAAGTTCTACTTTATCTTTCCTTCTCTGTTTTAGTCCCCCTCCCCCATCCCCCGCACAGGACGGTTGAGGTGTCCTCCTCAACGA
>JABSTT010003423.1:0-29216 GCA_013339685.2 Hyalomma asiaticum | reverse complement strand
GTGTAATATGCTGTCTTGGGCAACAGGTGACAAAGAAGCTCGATAAAACTAGGGCCAGAGATAAGCGCTTGCGTCAAAGAGTGCCTCATTACGAAATTAACCGCGCTGTCTTTGAGCGAAAGTGATTAACGATCGTAATCTCGGAGAACCACAAAAAAGAAATGCACTGTTTGTGGGTGGTGGGTTAAGGCAACGAGCGGGCTCGCTCTTCTCATCTGCGTGACGACGGAACTTGGGGACAATCGACAAGGGACGCCCTTACACTGCTTCTGCTGTTTAAGGCGGCGAGCCCTCTCCCGCGAACCCAGCCACTTGCGCATCGGGAACCGTGCACAAATTAGGCCTTCTGTGTGGAGTGCGCTAACAGCATCAGTCTTGATCGTACGGCAGCGTAGTGGAGCTGATCATCCAGATCGTCGAATGCCACTATACAGCACTACCCCGCCATATCCCACGTGTTGTTTCTCTTTGGCGCACGAGGCAACGCGCTGTACATGAAACACTTGCGCTCGAAGAGCTGTGTCTGCCACGTAGTGATGGAAATAGACATGATTTATGATATGATTTATATATAAAGCATATCCTGGCCATGAGAAGCATAGGTGTGGTGATTTTCATCAACATTTGCCAGAGAAAGCCTCCTGTAGGCTGCTCTGTTCGGCTAGCATCAGCAGCACGGCACTGAGGCGGCGAATGTCAGCGCCGTAACACAGCATGTTCATCCAGCAGGGCTACATCGTCTAATCAAAGCACCTGGTAACCATTCTGCCGAACCGGCAGACTATTGGCCAGTTTCCTTTTTTTTTTTTTTTTGCTGGCGGCAGAAGAAAGTTGGCTTTCGATTCGCTATTAAACGGACTCTGCAGAGGCAAAAGTGATCCCGCGAGGCGCTGCTTCCGAGGTAGCTTACTTCATGTGTAATACCGTATTGCAAGTGCTACGTAAGGGGCAAGTTGCATATGCTTTTACATGCCCGCGCTGTAAAGTATAGGGGTTGGAGTAACACATGATCAAACAGAGCGACACACAAAACATCTGATACGTTAGTGCGCGATTATTCTAGAGCATATAATTGCGCAAGCTACATGTCCCGCTTTTACAAAGGAACAGCGTTCTCACCATAGCTTACATCCGAAAACTTTCAGATGAACAACACCAACCATCGAAGTACGACTGCTTGCTATTCGCAGACTAGCAGAATTACCAGGCGAGTAAGTTAGTATAGTACGGTGTCACAGACACAATCTCGTACACATATGAGTCCAACGAAAACCTCAGATTGTATTTTCCGTTACGTGACAATCGGCTATTACACCGACACGCAAGGAACAACACGATGCCCACAATTCCGCCTCATCTATGGCCGCGAAGTTCATAGCTTGCTGACTGTTTTCTTTTTTGTCAGGACGCTGATCAGCTGCTAAATGACACTGGGGAATTCACAGAACGCACCGTATAAGAAGCTCTTCAGCTAGCACTGACTGCACATAAGTCAGCAGAAAGAAGCCGATGCAGGACACTTCCACATCCGCCACAAAGAAATACCCGGCTATCTTGGAGCTTGGATATGAACCTCCGGTCGCGGACGTTGTCTCTGTGAAAAGCTGACAGCCGTTATTTTGGCCTATATAAAGCGGTACGGTTTGTCAGTGACCTGAACTGCAATGGGGTGTCGGTCACTACATCGCGAACACAGACTAGACCACACAGAGAACCCAACCCTGGCAGAGTTCATGCTGTGCGCATAAACCGTTGCGCTGACCGTTCTGAACTTTTTCGAACTCTTTCCCTCTCTCAGTTGCGCTAATGGGCTTTATTCGGCGTAGGCTCATCGTGCCTGCACGGTACTTGATATATTTTCGTACTTCCTCTTCTCGTTTTTTTTTTTTAAATCAGGCCTTTCCTCGAAAGTTGAGTCAATGGTTTTTCTCAGGAAGGGTGAAAGGGGGGGGGGGGGGGGGGGGAGCGGTTAATGTGGAGCTCAAAAGGGACTTGTGGAACACTTGTGAAGAGCACAGCTCAGCGCCACGCGAGAGCGGAGGGCTCCAAGGTTCCGAACAGGTGGAGTTCGAACAGAATACGTGCCTCTGGCATTTCGCCTCTGGAAATGTGACCGCCACGGCAGGGCTTGAAACTTGCGGCTTTTCTGCCGGCTGCCGTCTTCCTCATCACCCCGCTTGCATCTTCCCACCTACCGGCACCATCCCGACCATAAGAAGCAATAATAACAGTGATTTGTTGGAAGCATAGACGCCATTTCCTCCAGCCCTTATAGAAAGTCTTATAGAAAGTCTTCGGTCAGCGCCAGTGGGATTGGGGGAAAGGGAGTCAAAATGTGGAAAGGAGCCAAATGCTACAATAGAGAGCCTCAGTCAAGCACCGTTATCATTACAATATCGCAGCAGACTCCCGCAACACTTGCACACTACAAAATGTGCCCAACCAAAAATGAATATTTACTTCATACTCGCGATAACTTTGTGAGCACAATGAGTGCTGTATTAGGAGCCACCATAGACAAACTTTTAATACTGCTAACATCGCTCCAAAATACTTTTAATCTTATTAGCTTTGTAGCTCGGAACGGGAACATGCAAAACGGGAAGAAGGGTTTCATCAGCCTGACGTACAAGTGTTCCAATCGCACTACCTGGCATACAGGTCAATACTTACTCTGTGGTCTGGTTATAGCGCGTATTCAGTTTCTGCATCATTAACTTATTCTTCTTTTCAATGACAGCATTCATCATCTTCAGAAAACTGGAGCCAGACTGCAGTTCTTTTATCTGAAACAAATTCGATTCAACGATACCCGAGTCCATAATATACGCGCATTGTTAGCACAGTGGGCCCATATGTGTGATTAAGACTCGCTTCAAGCATAACACATCAAACTGGATTCACGCGATGGGGAAGACCACACGTTTATCGAATGGGCGGAAGCGCATGGCGTAGTAGAGTGCCGCTGAATTATACGGAATACTTGCTCCTACTGCATTATTTTCTGTATCCAATCTTGCTCAGGGTGCGAAATGAGTCAGCCATTTGTAATGCGTTTAACTGGTGTAGTTGGTACTGGAATAATGAAACCGTTCTTTCCTAGCGAGCAAACTCAACAAACCCGAGGCTCCAGCTGGAGTGTGAAACGCAGAAAGGCTAGCCTTCAATTGTTGCCTAGCGTTTGTCCTGTATACTGTTGCGTGTTAGGTGTTGTGTTTGTTCGCCAGAAAGCAATGGTTTGATTACAGTCAGTCATTTGTGCCGTGGATTAATGCGAAAGACAAAAAAAAAATAGAATCGTTAACGCATCATAAGTTATTTACATGGGAGCTTTGCTGCAAACGCCCTTTGCAACAGAGGGCTGTCTACGAGGGTAGCGCGTGACTTCTCATTAGCGAGGCCTTGCGGGCTACGTTCATGAATTCTGGAGCATCAATGGAAGAGCAGCAAGTGACATGAGAGCACCTTCTCCACAGAGGGGAGTTGCCAGTCGCGATTATATATAACTTAAGGGCAGGTCCGTTTCGCAAATAATGAAATGAACTTAAAGAGCACCTAAACGTAAAAATAGCGATATGATCTTTTCCCATGGCTGCCCATCGCGACGATAAAATGAAGAGTTCTGTGTGTGCATTGAATTATCATTGCGAAAGGTGCGACCGGTTGGTTGCAGAAGAGCCTACTCATGAAGAAAAAGAAAAGGCTATTTGATGGAATAATTTAGATGCATTGGAGCAGTTGTGACTGGCATTCGAAATTTATGACTGCCGATATTCTGTAGTGCTCAAAGCAGCATATTTTTATTTATTTATTTTGTACATTACTGAAGGCAGTTACGCATGCAGGAGCGGGCGAAAAAAACAAGT
This sequence comes from Hyalomma asiaticum, assembly GCA_013339685.2. Taxonomy (NCBI): domain Eukaryota; kingdom Metazoa; phylum Arthropoda; class Arachnida; order Ixodida; family Ixodidae; genus Hyalomma; species Hyalomma asiaticum. The sequence continues at coordinate 25,350 of JABSTT010003423.1, read as the reverse complement.
AAAAGAACAAAAGGAAACTTATATGTTATCACAGCCTTTTAACTAACAGGGGTGAAGTACGCAGTAATGAATTCCACTCTTTAATATTGTGCGCGGATAGAATGAATTTTTGTAACGGTTAGTTATTGCGAATAGAGGCTCAATGCGATGTCTGTTTGTGACGCGAGGCCCGACCGGTATGTTTTTCTAAGTAGTCGCCAGGTTTGATTCCTAGTTTGCCAAAATAAAGTTAGGCTGGGAAATTCAAACGTGCTGTTTTTCTGCTTTAGCCAGCGGTTCAAGTACGGCCAATTCTAGCATCTCCGAAGGGGAGTCAAGGCGTCTGAAACGTTTATAGACAAGCGGGCGGCTAATCTTCGAATTTTTTCTAATTTTTCTTTTTTTGCCAGAGTAAAAGCGTCCCAAACAGCGCTTCCGTATTCCAGAGAGGGTTTGATAATGGTTTTGTAGGTCATAAATCTTAGGAGAAGGGAAGATTGGTCCAACTTATGTTTTAGGAGGCCTAATTTTTTTCGAGCTTTAGAGCATATGTTGTTTAAGTGGGTCGAACAGTTAAGACTTGACGTAAATGTCAATCCTAAATATTTGCATTCGTTGACCTCTAAGGGGGACATTGTTTTTTATATGGTAGACAAAAGGAAATTTGTTCTACTTGTTAGGGATGTACATGTGCACAGTGTAATTACCATTTACCATTTAGCGCACAATTTGCCAATTTATTTAAAGCGTTATTGAAAAGGATCTGATCGGAGGGAGAATTGACGGGTGTAAACAACACGCAGTCATCTGCAAATAATTTCAAAGACACAGGACACATATATGCTATCACTGCGTTAATTCGGTCTTACAAACGACGCAGAGACATCTAAGATAGCAAGTAAGCGCGACAGAAACCGGGAAACTACGCCGCACGCAATGCAGTTCACATAAGGAGACACGGGGACAGTAGGCTATATCGCACAACTGAAAGGGTTAGCTAGTATTTTAGTTGACATGAACACATAAAAGCCGGCTTTCCATGTCATACAACGTATAGCAGATACGCACGCTCATTAAAACGCGCTGTCGCGCTGCCGAGGTGTAGGAAGCACAGCCGTTGATGGCGGGAAGTTCGGTGGCGCAAAGTAGACTCTGTTTGCTGGGGACATTTCAAATGAGGATAATGACAACTGTGATAGTCACGGTAATGATCATGGATGTAGATGCGACTCTGTGATGTCCTCTGATCAGCAACATAGACTGAATGTGAAGTCTGTCTTGAACATTCAATATTATAACTTATTATTAGGAATTCACTAGTTATTTATAAATAATGTTCAACTATTGATCGTATATATACGTTAGAGATAGTGGCGCTCGTTAATACGTAGAGTTTGAATGAAAAAATAAATTAATGCCAATACATCACGACCCCTTGCGCTAATTAGCCAGAAATTTACCTCTGTCGTGCCTTCGTGTTATCTCTCCTGACCTTATGCGAGAATATACGTGAAGTCTCGTTGTGCAAATTTGCGTGGTAGAGCTTTCGCATTCAAGAAAGTGACATCTAGGCAACTAGCCCTAAAAATGTACATTACGACTGTCTAACAGGCTTGTTGTTTCCGTTGCGTACCTCGCTGATTATATTACGCAAGAATACTCCTTCTGCCGCAAAGAGAGCGCCTTTCGTACACCGAATCACCGGTTTCCTAAAAAAACACGCCACGCATACTCACGTCCCCATATAGACCTTCAAGAATATTGGTATCAAGCAGCCACACTGGATAAGCAATTTTCGCCAATAACCTCTCTATCTGGAACAAAACGGCGCGCAATTAGTATTCCACATATATAATGATAAAACGTATATAATGCTAACAACCAAGGAAATAGAGCTCATTTTTACATGAGAATTCCTATTAACTGTACACATGACTTGGGCGATTCTATTGCTACCTTGAAGTAGCATTATAATGCTGTTAGACCCGGGATTGTAACATTACTTTGAGTTTGTGTGCTAAAGGTAAACTACAATTAACTCATTTAAAGAAAAGGTTGCTGACATACTGAAACGAATGAGTGCTAATCGGCACTGTACTAAGACAGCTAACCGCTTTGGGAGCGGAAAGAACCGTCCGTGGTTTCATTATTTATTCATTAAGTAATTTCTTTGCCTAAGTGTCTAGACGTTGCAATGAGTATGAACCTAGGCTCATAGAAAATGTAGCCAAGTTCACTGATTCAAAAAAAGAAAATACTGTCAAAATGATGAATGGAAGGAAACCATGAAAGCGAAAAAAGTTTCTGCGCAGGACATAAGATACGAAAGAGAACACTTCACCTATAAGATAAAATAGAACTCAATGCTGCTCATGAGAGCGTGATATACGGGCCATGTTTAGCAAAAAAAAAAATTGAAGAACGTCTACATCGTTATGTGGCAGCTGCGGATGAACAGAATCTCACCAAGTAAGTGGTAATATCGCGACCGATAGAAGAAGCGTTATTAAAATTTGTGTTATGTGCGTACGAGTGTTCGAAATGCAACGCTATAATGTCCAAGGCTCATGCTTCTTTTTACTACGAAAAATTTTCAGTGTGGTACTTTTGGAATGGGCATGTGAGTATACAGTGAAGAGGTTTGTCAAAAGACAGGAGAGCATAGGTGCGCTGGCGGGAAAGGTTTCGTAGAACATCGGCACCGTACGATAGGAAATGCTCAGGCATTCGTTGATACTCCTTCTACAATCCGGCTGTTGAATATAAAGGGGTACCGCGGCGTTTATTCATGTTTTGCTGGACTGATTGAATCTGTACAATTTCAGTAAGTTCCAATTAGCCCAACAGAGCGCGAACATACAGCGCGGACACTGCGGTACAGCGAGTTTAGTGTGACTATCGGGTGTTAGTAGCAATGCCTAGCGGTATAGAAAAAAATCCACGCATATCCACGGAGTGAATGATGATGAGTGGGCGAAGCTCCGGAGGTTCATCGTAGATCGTGCCGAGTTCCGGATTAATTTAGTTAACGCACACGCTACGAATCCTTATGGTTCAATACGCACAATTGAAATCTCCCACCGGCACTTCATTGCAAGATCCAGTGGATGGATATATATATATATATATATATATATATATATATATATATATATATATATATATATATATATATATATATATACATGGGTGGCCGGTTCTCCAACGCGAGCAGTCGGTATTTTTCAATCAAGAAACTCGCTAGAAGACGCTGCCTGCGTCAACGTTGTCTCTCGCGGGTGCGGGCGCGTTCTCCTTCTTTGCGACCTGGTAGAGCGTTCATCGAAGACAGAGCGTTTCCATAGCCAACGCTCGCCTTTCGCTCTCTCTCTGTCTCTCTCTCTCTCTCTCACAAGACAGCAGATGGAAGAGTGAGAGAGCTCGCGCGCCGGGAGGCACGCGCCGAGGGCGAGCGCGAGTGTGGCTACGACGCGACAACGAAAGAGCGAGCGCCGCAGCGCCATCTATTGATCAATTCACGTACCAGATAAGCAACACCGCAGCGCCATCTCGTGATCATTCTGAGATCATTCAAGAGCGAGCGCATTCAAGAGCGAGCACGAGACCTCGCGGTCTCGTGCGCCATGCGCTCCCATACTACGCGTTCCCATACATCTGAATGAAGCGAGCACCGCAGCGCCATTACGCCATCTAGTGAGCACTTCACGAACTAGACGAGGTGGCTACAAGGGACAACAATATCAAAGGATGGAACGACCCACGGCGTGAGGAGCTTCGCCCCTAAAAGCCAACACAAAAGTGGTACACAAAGGAATGTCAGTTAGAGAAACGAAAGGCCAAATGGTAGTTTAGGTGGCGGGCTGATAGTATATTGCCCACCATTGTTAAACTTTGACAAAACGCAAGGAATAAGGTCTGAGTTCGGCGTTGGAAACTCATATTCATGGGTCGTGAACCTCGTTTCTCTGCCACCTGATAAGTAATATTCACTACCCTGTATTAAATTTTCAGCTGATTCGAGCTTCTCTATGGAATTTGTAGTGCTTGCCGAGAAAAAAATTATAGTTATAACAGTCCCCACAGTGAAAACAAGGATTGTGAAAAGTGTCTTAACACTTTTCATCACTAGCAATCGCCATGAGAGATGAAAGAATTTTTAAACGGCTGACAATTTACTCTTCTAGCGATATAATTCATAAAAGAGTGTTTCCTTTGTCTTTTTACTTCTTTACGATGTCTTCGCAGCGTGACCATATGTCCACCCCTGTAAACATCTTGTATGTCGCGAAGTGAGATCGCGAAGTGAGAAGCTTTACTTTTATTCCCCTTTTCCCATCCCCCAGTGTAGAGTAGCAAACCGGACTCATGACTGGTTAACATCCCTGCCTTCCCTTCCTTATTTCTCTCTCGCGAAGTGAGATCCAGTCATATAGCATCGTATTTTCTCCTTTGTTTTGTTAGGATCTCCCTTCGTGGTCCAGACAGAACGTTGTTCTTGAAAGTGGCCACGGGGAATGTAGCCGAAACAGTGGCAGACTGTTGCGTTGCACCTTATTAGCGTTCTAGGGAGATAACTTCTCGATAATGTGCTGTGTGAAACGCTCTGGCTTTGAGCCAGCAGACGTAGTGAATAACTGCAAAATTTATTGCTAATCGAAGTAACAGCACATGAAAAGAACTACGACATAGATTGAAGAAAGAGTTGCAATGAAAGATGCCCTAATTCCTGCGCGTGTCTGGTGTTGTCACTGCGCAGTGGCTTGAACACAAAACAAGGAACAAGAAAATAGAACCTAAATGTCTATTCTGCCTTTCGAGCTTTCAGACACCTCATTCAGAAATCGCTTCGAACATGGAGTACCTTTTCTTGTACTTTCTTTTTCATCTCCTCTGTCAGCCATGTAACACTCTTTAATTCACTGAGCAAAGCACCTTTGATGAGATCGACAATTTCCTCGATCTGGAAAAAGGAAAGCAGGGAGAAATGTACATATATTTGAACGTAGGTTCCACTCTGAGTGTGGTTTCACACAGAGTAGTCTGTTGTGCAACAGAGTCGTTAAGTATGACACTAAAAGCGAACACGTGAAAAGGTTTGTCCTTCCGCATAAAACATCGTTACAAAATAATACGTTAGAAACGTGTACGCAGAATCTTTCTTCTAATGAACAAAACATAATAAAGCACGTATAATGACAACAAGCACGCCAAGGAGGCACTTTTCTTCATGCGACACATGATAATTAAGTGTAACTGCCGAACCATCTTGCTACAACCGATTATCTTCTGAGCTCTAAAGTGCTGGAAGCGTCTAGTTATTACATACTGCCAAGATTGCTCTTGGTATACAGAAGCACTATTGAAATAAAGCGTACAAAGCGCTTTCGAAAGTTCTTATTATTGCGATGTTAAATGTACTAACAAATAAAGGCATGTTCCCATACGGTTCCATATACGGATGCGTATGCAGTGTTCGGACGCCCGATATACCAGAGTTCGTTAGGTGTGCTATCGGCTAGAAAAATAGACGGACCACACCTGAGGCGGAAAGAGTGGCTGCGGGACTCACAAAGCAGGCGAAGGTAACATGAGCGCCAATATTAACACCGCTCAGGACACTCTTGACCTGGACGCACTGAGCTAGATAGTAGTAGCGTGTGATGCGTTTACTTTTTAGGCAGATAGCACATTACGTGCCGTGCATATGGAGCTGATCGTATCCTGTGCGGCTTGTATTGGTACTGATGTTATCTGGCGTGGGTTAATGGCAATTAAGCCGGTGAGCCTCAGCTTTGAATACTGTTAGTATACTGCTGGCCTAAGGTTCGCTGCACCTGTGCGTGCGAATATTACACTTGGTTATGAAGGTGAGGCAAGATGCTGACTTTTTCTCGCGTGGTAGTTTGATAAGATGGATTGATTGATTGATTTCTGGGGTTTTACATCCCAAGACTATGATATGATTAGGAGAGACGTTCTAGTGGAGGGGTCCAGAAATTTCGAGCAGTTGGGGTTCTTTAGCGTGCACTGACATCGAACACTACACGGCCACAACCTTTCGCCTGCGTCGAAATGTATATGAACACGTTTATGAAATAATAAAAGAATCGTTATAAGGAGCAGGTCGGTGATGGCCTAGTACAGGGCTCCACTGGCTTGAATGCTAGCCACAAGCGTCATTCTGCAAAATGGTCTCCAGGTATTCTGCCAAACTTCCGGCAGGCTTCACCGCCGCCGCCAAACCGTTGATTCCCCCTTGGTGTCTTATTCGACCTACAGTACACCTTGGTGTGCCAGGAATCAGAAAGAAAGCTGAGCTGTCATCAGGTGCTCTTAAACAACTATCCCTGCTTCTTCTACACGAGAGGTACGCCGACAAATTGCATATATATGCGGATGGGTCCTCGAACCTCCAGCTTTCGTCCGGAGCGGTGGTTGTCCCAGCGAAAGCTTGCACCATTAGTTTTAAGACAGACCACCCGACGACATCGGCAGCTGCGGAACTTGCTGCTCTGCGTGCAGCCCTTTGTGTAGTAAATGAGGAACCACCCCGACAATGGTCAATCTTTAGCGATTCAAAGGCGGCCTTACAGTCCTTGCTGGCAGCCCTGCGGCGCGGACCATACGAGCAACTGGTGTTGGAGATCAGATCTCTTCTCCATACATCACATGAGAAGGGACACCACGTGACGCTTCAGTGGCTTCCCAGTCACGGCGGCGTCACTGGAAACGAATATGCTGACAAGGCCGCCAGGTCTGCACTTGAAAGCACAAAAGTTGAGACCATACCTCTCTCAAGGTCCGACGCTGCCAGGCAACTTCGAGCGACTGCACAGGAGATTACAGTCTCGCTGTGGAGTGCCACAAGCAGCCAAACAATTCAGAACGGTCGACAACACCACCTGCCGTCTTTGCGGCATTTTCGATTGCCACCAAAACTTTGGCGAGCAGAGGCCACCCTGCTTTATCGTTTGCGGTTAAAAGTGGCTTTTACGAACTCTTATTCTTTTATGATCGGAATGGCCGACAGCCCTCTTTGTGACACCTGTCGTCGTGGAGAGACGCTTCAACACATCATATGCGACTGTCCTCGCTATGACATACAGAGGCAATCACTGGCGTCCGCTCTTGCTCACCTTGGCCTGCGACGGATGTCGGTTGATGCCATTCTGGAACGTCGACCACACAAGACATCACAGCTGAAGGTGACAAAGGCGCTGCTGCACTTTTTAAAGACGACAGACTTGCACAAGCGACTGTAACAGCGATGTGTGATGTCGCGTACCATGCAGGTGCCACTGACTCTGACAATGTGCTATATGTGCATCCTTTCTCCCTTACTCTTTCACCTTTCAGTCTCCCTCATGTCTTTCCCCTCGTGCAGGGTAGCATACCGGTTGTCCTACACTGGTTGACCTCCCTGCCTTTCCCTCTCTACTATTTCCTTCCTTCCTTCCTTCCCGATCATCGTTGGCGAACGAAGTCTCGCACTGCTCTCTTCCGGAAAGCATACCGGGTAGATTTAGTTTTGGTGCATTAATGTTGGGTGGCCTGTTTTGGCAATCCTACGCAATCTGGGCCAAGTTGGCTGGCCTCAGCTCCACGAACAGCGGTAACTGTATGTTGTGGGGTGAATGCAATACTTCGGATAAAGATTTGGATATGTATGCGCCTGTATTCTGCGCCAGTCGTAAGAGTCCCGCACGGATAGATCTGTCGTCCATAATTCTTACAGATTTATAAGTCGCATGTAGGCTGTTCCTCACTGGGAGGCTACCACAGCACAATTCATCTATTAGGATCTAACCTAACGCAGACCCACTCGATCGTCTGGTGCGCGGGTCACGCAGGACTCGAGGGCAATGAGACAGCGGACGGCGAGGCTGGTGCTTTTGTCAACCGAGCGGACGAGCACTCTGGTGGAAACCCTTTCTTACCGCGAGACATTCTTGAGCGCCAACAGCGCGAATGAAAGAAATACAGGCTACCACACCAAGGCCTTGATGGAAATGCAGCCGCCGCGCCTGGGATGCATTTCAATAAGAAAGCTAGCGGAATGGAGCGCGCCTAAATCCGTTTAGTGTATAGGCCTGCATGCGTACGCTTCCTTATGGTGCTCTTCGCTACTGTGTTGCTTCTCAGAACACTCAGGGCATGCAGTGAATTGTTTTTGTAAGTTCTAACAGCAAGCAAAAGTAATATATGAACATGTGGAGGAGACGTTGTTTCGAGAACTTCATTTGCGTTATTCCTTGCAAGCTGTACTGGCAACATAAGCAGTATCCCTGCCATTCGGTTCATGTGCGTCGCTGAGTTCGCATGTGCACGCTTGTTTAGCTGCGTGGTAGATTGTCGTCATTTTTCAACACGCTGCCCTAAAGTTATCAAAATGGCAGTGTGTTCCAATGAAGCAGGAGCTTTATTGCTAAATGTAAAAAAAAAAATTGATGTCGGTCTCGTGCGATCAAAAGTAGCGTCCCCTTTACATAGCTTTGGTCAGGCGTTTAGGATATAGTACACCGCTCAGCGATTGAAACGCAATACTTGGAACGTGTGGTGACCGTTGAGTTTCGTGCTACTCGAATGTGCTGAGAGATCACAGAGGGACGAAATAAAACGTAATGCGCGGAAATGTTCGCGCTTACGCACAGCACGAGAAATAATCAACTCGGCGTTGCCAACGGAAACAATGGCGCAGATAGCATCGGCAGCCATGAGCTCCCGAGTCTAGCGCTTCAGTCTCTGTGCAGTGCAGATGCATTCTTTCTCTGCATTCCGAAGCACTATTTCAATAAACTGTTTTTGACGACAAAATTAACGGCACTTGATTTACTGTACCATGAAACACGGCAAACAAGCAGTCTGAACGACAGTCAAAATCCGGATGTACTAGAAGGTCAGATTAAACGGTCGCTGCTACAGGTTTTCCCGCTCACTTTAATCCAAATGCCAGATAATTTAATCCGTGCGCCACATAAATAATCTAAGCGCCAAATATTTAATGCACCAAACGCTTAATCCGGGCGCTAACATATTTAATCCAAGCGCCACTGCAAATAGGCCGAGTGCCAGCGTGTTAATCCAAGTGCCACCATCTTTAATCCAATCTCCAAAGCCATTAATCCAAATGCCAATCAATTTAATCCACACACAAGAAATGGAATGTTTAAAAGGTTGGATGGCCTAAATGTTTGAACAACGTTAACATTATACTTCAGCAGTAATCTTTTTTTACCACTGCTTCCTAGTGCTTATAAAATAAAATACAGCGCGCAATTTTCCACAGTGCTTTGATCTCAAACCTTACAATTAAATGAACAAGCGCTAAATGTACAGGCTCAGAGAGCCAGTGGTAAGGGTGTAGCTTAAGTACTGTGCCGTTTATGCTGCATCACTACTGCTGGATTTAGCGTCATCACTGATTGCGTCATTAAGCGTCATCACTGTGTCATCACTGATTGCGTCATTTAGCGTAATCACTGACTGCATCTCGAAGATATTCAGATATTCGCTGCCGTCTGCTAGTAGACAACAATAAATCTTACGTTTTTCTTTGAAATGAGATTGCAGCCGTCTGCTTGGCCTGAGGCCTCCTGAAACATTCTGCGTTGTGCCACGTCGACCAGTGTGGCAAAAGGGTGGTAACATGTTCAGTGTCCTGTGGAAATGCACCCAGCTGTGTAACAAATGTACCTGTGTTTCGATTTTGCTCTCGCCACATCAGGGGGGCTATCGGAGATCGAGTGTTCGCTCGAGAACGCTTTCCGAACACTGACGTCAAAAAGTGGGTGGTCCGCGATAGCTTTGAGCAATGCTTTGAGAATGGGAGGAGCGCGGCCGGCGCGGCCAATGGGGAAGCGGCGCGCTCCTCGGATGATGACGTACTCCGTTTGTCGTCTGCTTCTGAAAGCCAAAATGTTTCTCCTGAGAAATTAAGAAATCTGCTCCTTTTAAAAACGGTGCTTTCTTCTTCTCAGACGTAAACACGCTCTTAAGCATCAATATCGTTCTCTGCAGGTTCACTAAGCGGTGTCGCGGGTGCGAAAAACAAGAAGCGTGCGCGTAAGTGGCGTCATATCTAAATTTCGTGTCGTCGTCTGCTGCTGCCATGTCCTCGAAAAAAAAAAAAAACGTGCATCTCGGCCCGCGGGTGCTCAGAGGCAGAGGGAGCTCCTTCTCGCATTTTTGGAGGTGCACCCCAACTGTGAAAGCCCGACAAACTCTTCACTACCGACAGCGCGCTGGAAACTTCCAGGAGCAATTAAAGAACATCAACATGCGCAGCTCTTTTCTCTCCGTCGAAATTCCACGGGCACCTTGGCACCCGATTTCCGATCTCTTGACCATTCCCTCGCCTGGAGCGTGGGACACCGTTCACCGCGACTCAAGCCTGGAGAAACAACTCCAGGCTATCAGACGAGCAGAGGAGGTGGCGGCGAGGATTTTTTTTTTCCTAAAATAAAGTTGTTCTCTCTCTCGGGATCAAGTTCGGCGCACAGCCAACGTATTGTTCGCTTCGACAGACGAAATTGAGGCCGGAATTCACTTCCTGTCAAATCCTCAAATACATCGCGAACCTCCAGCTGCTCCGCGTCCTATTTCAGCGACGACAATACGAGGACTCAGCGCCCAAGTGGACCGCCATTTCCCTCTGTGACGCAACATTGCGCAGCCGCAGCCGCCGTTTCAATCCAAGCGGAGCCGCTGCCGCGGCCGCTGTTCGCAAAGTGTTCGTAAATCGTTCGCAAACCGTTCGCTGAGCGAGCGGCCTCGGGAATCGTTCTCCGCGTAGCAGACGACACGCTCGGTTTGAAAATGATTGACAGGGAATTGACGTCAATTTGACGACACCGAAATCTCGGGGCCCCGGAAGATTCGACGTTCCACAAGTCGCTACAGGTGGCGAAAAAAACCAGCCGCGGCGCGTTCCATCAAGTTGCGCGTATAGTGGAACTACTAACCTAGCCCCATATTTTAGTTTGAAATTTTCCTGCTAGGGGCTCTCAATAAGGCCAGAAGGCGTAGGCGTCAAAAACAAAACAAACATGTTGCATCTAAACAATAATGATGATAGTACATGCAGTGCCATCTCTTGATCGTGTATCTTAGTTTAGGACGCCACCGCTACTTTTATTTTTCGTTGCACTGTCAACGGTACAGTTTCTGTTCTCTAATGTGGTTATAGGTAGGTGTCCCGTGGGCACGCCCCGCGGATGACGACAGCGGAGCGGCGTTGGCCAATCGCGTGCGGCGATTCCGAACGCTCTCGCTAAAATGCCATCTCCGATAGCCCCCCAGCTGAACAATCGAAGCTAAGGCATTCGGAAAATTGGAGAGTTAGCTTGAAGTACTCAACAAAAAATCAACTGCAGCTCTTGACGATTTGATGCCGCAGAGCTAAATATGTCTTGCGGATAAGGAGGCCGGTCCCTTCCACACAATACAGAGGGGGACGGGCCCTCCTGGTCCCCACCTGACTTATTGGCCTACATCATGTGGCCGTTGAAATTGCGAAGCCACTCAAGCAATTTGATGATAATAGACTCGGTGACCACCATGGATTATAATACACCCCCGTACACGCCAGCTCCCCCCCCCCCCCCTCACACACACCCACACACATACCGCCATTTCCCCTGAACTGAAATTCCTTGATGAACCCCTGATGGCTCACGAAGCGTGAACAGAGAGAGATGGTCGTTCGCTCGCCAAACGATGTAGTCTGTGAAGAAAACTGAGCCATTGCTAGTTGAGAACTTTTCGATCATGCATTGCGCGCAACTTTTCATTACATGGGAAATTTTGAAACAGTGAAGTGTGGGATATGAAATATTTTGAACATTTTTGTAGCTCATGCGGTACGCAGGCTAATAACCCTCAATGCGGGACAGACCCACGAGCCACAGGACGGATGGTCACTCAAAACAGACTGTGCTCAACAGAGTATAGGCACACAGAGAACGGCTCAAGCCAACTTACGGCAGCACTTCATTTCATGAACAATATCAGTGACTGCTATAAATGATTTTGTTGCTGGTGTTGCGTTCTTACTTTCCGGTTATATTATATTTCATATTCTGACAAATGCATTTGAACAGTAGTGCGATTCTGTGTCAAACTTGCAGTTTCCTGTGTGTGGATTAAATTGAATTGCACTTGGATTAAAGTTGTTGGTAATCGGAATGAATACGGTGGCAATCGGATTAAACTCACTGACATGTGGCGAATTTGCGCTGGCTCTTGAATTAAACATGTTGGCTTTCGGATTAAGTGATTCGCAGATAGACTAAATAGTTTAGCGCTCAGATTGTTCATGTGGCGCTCGGATCAATTTAGCTGGCACTTGGATTAAAGTGAGCGGGAAAACCTGTAGAACGCATCATAAAGGTAAATGCCCCACGCGCAAGTCATTACCACAAACCTATTTGCCGAGATGATGAACAGCAAGCAGTATATATATATTCGGTCTTCATAGAGGCATAACGAATGATCGCATTTTATAAAGCATGAAATACGCATTCTTACTCCATAAACCTGACATTATTCCACTCTTGAAAATGAAGTAGGCTTTGCGAGCAGGGATGTTATTTCTAAATTACGAAATTATTAACAAGCGTCTTTCTTTCGAAATCTCTACTGATAATCGGGATGGTGTGTTGCCGTGCACTTCAAGGGTGTGATAGCAGAAATATTGTTGAAAGCACTGTGCACTGTGGGATCGTGACATTACTACAAACTTGGAAAACAAGAGATGATTACCTCTTTTTTGGCTTCAAAAGGGACGTGTTTCAGGGCGTACATATGCGTAACAACTTCCTTCATTGCAGTGTACACTGAGCGAACACAATCTGCATCAGTGCGTAATTTGACTTCATATTTTCCATCAACCAAGTTCAGGGATGCATATTCGGCTAAACCAAGAAACACGTGAAGGGCCAAGTAGTTGTAAAGTGTGAACCTGCAAAAAAACACTTGTGTTACTGTAAACGCTTCCTCAACGGCAATACTTATTATGGTCATTTATATTACATTTATTTGTCGCTGCTTAATCATCAAATGTTGACTCCTGTTCTACCATCATCTGTTGGGACACGTCTTCAGTGTACCTTCGGTGCCTCAGACTCTGCTTGCTCCTTCGGAGATCACTAAAGTTAACGCTTACTGCCACACCGTACCTGATGAAAGTGATACGTGATTCTTCCCATTGGGCATTCACTGTCAATGTCTACAGTGTTCCTTCCTCAAGGCGGCTGACAACCCTCCTCGGCCATTCTAATAAATTACAACACAACGCCACATAGGAAGACTAAGGAAGCAGAGGACGCAGAGCATGTCCCGTTGACTGTTACTTATTCCCTGTCTCCCTATTTCGCACTCTTAATAACGACACTTCATAACGTGCACTGACATCGCACGGTATATGGGCCTTAACATCTTTTCCTCCATCAAAATGCAGTAACCGCGGCTTGGGTTCGATCCGGCGCCCTTCGCAATAATAGCAGAGGCCCATAGCGACTAGACCACCGGGGCGAGGCCAGGTGCAATTCCTTGTGAACTTAAAGCTTCTCTATTAGTGTTAAATATTGTTCGTATGTGAACGTAACAATGAATTCAAATTCATCTATATTACAAACAGCCACCTGATCATCAGAGTAATGAAATAAGCTATCAAAACAATCACTTCAGGCGTCCATTAAGCAGGTGATCCTACCACGGTCACAGAAATGCTCCCACCGCACACGATCTCGATGGTAGACACTCTGCGATGACACCAGGAACTACAGTAAAATGCCTGTCTTCTGCCTACGCTCTTGTGCAGACACCAATAAATCAAGGAGCTGTGCCATAAACAGTTCCAAAGAAAGCAGGCCTCAAGAAGTAGCATCTAAGTGGTTTGACAAATGCTTCGCTGAACTACGCAGTTAACTAAGCCGCAAATATAGCCAATCCTTCAGAACGCCGTGTATGTACGAAATTACGCGCAACAAAATATTACCTTACATACAGGCTATGCTTTTCCTCCTCAACGTTCCTTCACAATAAACAAACACTTGCCAAAATAATAAACAAAATAATTGAATTCCTAACGACTCGAGACCACTACGGATCTCTTTCTCACATGACAACGAAATAATTTGGGTGGTGCCTTTGTAGTATATGCACTAGATGGCGCAAGGATCTCGTGCACGTATCAGGTAGATTTTCTGCGTATGGTTAAGTGTATGAGGCACGCAATGGATTATTCATGCTTTCAAAAATTGGCCGTAGGAGTGACTTTTGCTTGGCGGCCACAGGCGCAGTATTCGAATTGTCGTTGTGACCTGTGGTAACGGGATGTCTAGCAAGTGTCAAGGTACTACATGGCGTGGTTAGCCGTTGCCTTTGGGATCATGCTTAACTTCCGCGTAATCCCGCCTTTGCGCTGACTCCTCTGGGAAACGACAGAGCGCATCCATGAAAAAGAAAAAGCGCCAAACAACGCTTGCCAACTTTGCCGACTAAAAAAACGCAACTCTGCTTCAAGATACCACCACCTACGTCGAGTTGAACCGGGACCCAACCAGGCAAGCACAGTCCTAGCTGCAAAAGCTGCTCGGACTGTACTTGCTGCTTCCTAACGTATTCAAGTTTGTCGTTCCTGAAAATAAGGAGCTGTATATTCACCTGTCCTGTCACAACGTTTCTGCCCCTGCAATATACGGCGTACCAAAGATGCACAAGCTTGATGCACCTCTGTGTCCAGTTGCCGACTTTACAAGGTCTCCGATTCAGAAGTTATCAAACTATCTGCATCTACTGCTACTATAATTCCTTCATTCGTCGGGAACACTTCATCTTACATCAAAGGCTCGGAAAATTTCTTTTCCTGAAGGAAATTCTCTTGCACAACGAGAATCGGCCGGTTTCCTTTGACGTAATATCAACATTCATGTCTATACGCATAAATTTTGCTGTGCAATGCTGGAGAAAGTTCAGAACAAAAATTCGTCCCTGCCTTCAAGAACGCCTTCAATGTTGAGGATCCTTGCCACCTTCCGTAATTCTGTCTTATTAACACTTGCTTCATGTTTAACTGGAACTACCACAGCCAATTTCTTGGTACAGCTACGGGTGCTTTTGTTTTAGTTAGATGTGCAAATATAGCCTTAGAATACATCGAGAACAAGGCCTTGGTTTCCTTCCAGCGGCCTCCAAAGACTTTTGTTCGGTACGTGGATGACTGCATCGGCGTGATCTACGACTCTGAAGTGCAACTGTCTTTCCGGGCCACCTGACCTCTATTGAACGGCCTATGGCGCTCTGTGGCGGCCCCTTTGTTCACGCGTGCTCTTCATCATTGCTCAGACGGTCATCCGGAGACGCATAAGTATGACCTCAAATGCAACGGATACCCTCGCGTGTGCTACGTTAGCAGGAGCGAAGCTCTGGGGACCTCCTAGAACCAAACCGGCAGGCTGTATGAAAGCTACGCCCATTCGCTACGCAGAGTAGTGACGTGCAAGTTGCAGACGTGCGATCATACAGATGAAAAAAGCCATCTGGTCCTTGCTAAACACCCATCGGAGCGCACTATTTCCTGCAACATGAAAGAAAATACCTTGGGAAGGCTGCGGAGCATTCTACATTGTAGAAACATCCAACTTCCTACGGTGTGTCAGGTAGCAACATAATGACGTAGCTAAGAGAGATACCACCGCCAACGCGCTTGCTGGATCCGATTCCTACACAGGTCAAAACAGCGATCGGAATCCTACTACTATCATCACCACCGAAGAATCACTGTCTTTTGGAATAATTATTAATCCAGTCAGCGGCTCATACACTTAACTGGGCACGCAGAAATGCACCCGATACGGACACCAGTTTGTTGCGTTATCTTTTTCATATATATAAAGGCCCGACTGGTTTCGTTTTTACATGAGAGAGCCATAGTGGTCTTGAAACGTTATAAAATATTTTTTATTTTTACAGCTTTGCCGAATGTTTGTTTATTCTCAGGAAATGTATACTCCTCCATAGACGGTGTTCGGTGAAAACCCGGAATGCCCTCCTAAATGTCATCGTCTAGTGTATGGGTGAAAGCTCTGCTCTGTTCTATCCTCCTCCAGAATACTGCAGGTCGAGGGGACCACAGTTTCTCATGTTCTGGATCATGTTCTGGATCATGTTCTGGACCATGAGTGCGCGCTCGCACTCATGGCCACCCGCGTTGCCTACTGACATGGAAATTATGAGAAGCAACGCACTCGTTTGAGCGTATGGCGTTCCTAGGCAGCACTACCTCCTAAGGTAGAGGCGATTTATAAACATTTTTTTGTTTTTGTGGGGTTTAACGTCCCAAAACCAGTTCTGATTATGAGAGACGCAATTTATAAACATTCAAACAGTTTGACAGAGCTAACGTCACCAAAGCGGGTTAAACAGCTGAGTTGATGGCATAACTTTGCTGAAGGGTTGCTTATTGGTCTCTTAGCATTGCTTTATCTTTGCTCACCTGTCTCTCCAATTTGCTTGTATCTTTACTTTCTTTACTTTGTTATTTTGCATTGTTTGGCCTCGGCTTCGCGAAATGGGTGTTCGCGATCCTCTAGCCGACGACGTGCCCGTTCACGAGGCATTTCCCTTCGACGCTTCACCTGGGCGGCCTCTTATTTCTGTTGATGTTGTTGTATCCTTTGCTCTTGCATATACTCATACCGGGGGATTGACCAAGACGCGAAATAAAGGGTTGCCTCAGAAGTACTGCGAAATGGCAATCGCAATCTCTTCTTCAGGTGTCTTCGTGTTCGCCATCCTAGAATTTCAGAACCAAGCTCCTTGCTCCCGACTACGGCGCGCGCTCTCCTACTGCTGACCCCCTTCTGTCATTTCTACAGGGACATGGCGCGGCATGATTTGCCGTGTGTGCCATCTGCGCAACCAGAGACTTTTCTTTGTTTCTTTACATTTGGCACTTCATAGTGGGTCGAGCGCGTGCGTGGGTTCCTTATGCGCAACCCGAGACCCTTTTGTTTCTACATTTCTCTCTGTCTTCTCTCTCTCCCCTCGCTACCTTGTTCTACTTCTGCTTATTACTTTATGCTCTAAACAGCGAACGACGACGGCAGCTACTATATATCAACCTAGACCCTAAACAGCTCAGCTGTTAAATTTGGTAAGGTAGCACGCTGCCAGCTGCAGCAATGTCCTAACCTAAAGCATATGGCAATAAAGTACATATGTTACGCGGAGCGCCCAAATTTTTATATTTGCGATCAGCCAACCTGCGGTATTTCCTCAATGTTTTTTCAAAATTTGTTGTACAGAGAGCATCCTGAATGTTTTTAAAGCGTAAGCTAGACGTTTTAACAGGCATATCGAGTTCAAGGAAGGCGCCACAACCGCATAGAGCGTGTAACAGACGTGACATTCAACCGCGACATCCATATAACGCATGACCTGCATACGTGTTTTCTGTGTTCCCTATTCAACATCATAAAACTAATGACTGGAAGTAAATTATGCGCACTGTGAGATCGGCAAAGCGTAAATATACTATTCTGGGATATTTTTACCTACGCCGCTTTTTAATGTAGTCACTAGTTCCAAAGCAAGAAGCGTTAGGTCTCTAAGAAACACATTAACCGTACTGCATGACAGTGTCCCCTGCCGAAATTTTCGTTTTAGTTTTTGCTTTAACAAAACATTAGGTAGACCCGAGACCAGTGTATAACTGGCTGTAATTCGCCATCATACTAGCGTTTGGGCACCCTCAGCAACAATGGTACCAAGATTAACGAGAGACAAGATGCACATAATAGACATCATAAAAAAATGACAGTGCATAACTTCTATGCGTCCTGTATCTCTGCATTAGAAAAATTGAAATATTGTTACCACTACTGTAATCAATAATGCAAGAAAGATGTATATCAAACCAAGTTCGGCGTATCTTTATTCCTGTCTGTGCTATTCCATAATCACAGCTGTAACAGTTGAGGTCTCTTGCGTAACTTTATGAAGCAAATATATAAATATTTTGAGGAGTAATAAATTTATTTTGATCTGACAGAACCGCATGTAAGATGGAGCCCGTGTCATTGCGACATGTCCTTGTCATGCGCTTCACCTGTCCGTCAACGAACGCGGCAACGACAATTACATAAAACAGGAAAAATGCAGTTCTATTCTTACGGATCAGTCTTTTGCAGCAAGTCCGTGATGTTTTTATACAACTCCAAGGTATAAACTTCGACTGTGTCCTCTTCTCTTACGTTGACACCAGCTTCGGAGAATTCTTTCTGGATGACTTCCAGAAGCGGAAACTAAGAAGTTTTGAAAAGACAGGGATATAACTATTTTTGCGCCGCGGAGTTAAACCGAACGTGTAATATAATCAGACAATATGGGCTAGTTGACACAGAATGTCCAGTGCGTCCTTAAAGTCATGGTGCTATTTTGACCGATCAGATGCAAACAAAAAAAAATCGAAAGAAGCTACAAAATGTCAAGTGTGCACGCAATGATAACAAAGCTCTGCAAATTTCACATTTGTTCAGTAGAATTCGATGCACCTATATTTGTTGCCCTACCCGCATATTAACTTTATTGAAGTGCCCGGTCTCCTGACTCGTTAACATCCCTGCCTTCCCTTCCTTATTTCTCTCTCTCTCTCTTGGCGCATATGGTCAAAGGTGTCTTATGTAACAAAGTGAATAGCGTCTGTGATTCTCAGTTTTAAACTCTTAGTGCCGTTAAATGCACGCATGTGCAGTGAGCATATCGGCCAAATTAATCGTCCGACGTTAATCGATGACATTAACCAAGGACATTATTCCTTCACTGTCTGAACGCTAGACTTCTAATGGCGTCCGCTTGCGCGATCGTAGTGGTCATGGATTAACTGCACCCTGTTTCTTCCACAACTGGCGTATGTTCCATCTCGAAACTCACGAACAGTGCAGGCGTAATGTGCACGAGGGCCATCTTGTTGAAAGATGACCCATTCTGGAAATTTCGTCACAGCATACGGATGTAAAAGTAGTTATTTGACATGACAGTCTGCTTCGCAAAGAAAAATGTGCCTTTCAACACATCATTCATCACATTACGCCACACGTTTGCTTTGGGAGTGTAACGTTCGCACTCAGCGTATAGGAACACATATTCCGGCGTTATGGCGATGAATATTTCCCCAGACATGGAGTGTCGGAGGTCTATTAGAAATACTATTCTCTGCAGAAATAGTTCATCATTTTCGGTCTCATGATACATCACACCGTGCCATTACGGATACACGGTATTTTGCGAACGCTGATGGGCACGCAATCAACAATGAAAATTACGAGTTGTCGTAAGATAACCCTGAGAAAGGTAATCACATAGTTAGGGTAAATGATTGAAGACAGATATATCTATAGTCTGCATGGTGTTTCTGTTACTTGCGCAAAGTTATGAAATATCAGCAGCTCACCAGCAGTGAAAAAATATGCAGCGCCTGATCGCCACCTAGTTTAATTTACAATATATGTTACATGAAACCAAATGCCTATGTTAACAGCATTAACCGAAACAATGAATCCACACCACGATGGGAGGCCACGTTGCTCAAAGCGGAACTCTCTTGCTGGTGCTTCTCTCAGAGCGGTCGAGAGCAATACATCGACTAACTGAAGTTCTATAGCATGGACCACGGCTACTATGCCTCGCCAATGGAGAGCATTAAAGAAAGAAGGCATTTCTTTCTCCCATTGAAGAATAAACTCTGAAAGAATGCATGGTACAGCTTTTGTGTAACACAAAAATTGCAGACCTTTGCAGTGGCTAAACTGCCACGGGGCTGTATGTGTGGCAGTAGGGCCATTTATGTCATGGGGATACCTGGTGCGGACATTTAGAGGACCATTGAGGCGTATGGGTTTGCGTCTGCACATCATGAATACCTCTGAGAAGTTTCGAGAAATTATAAGGAAAACAAGAAACAGGGGGAAAGTGACGCCGAGGGAATTAGCATGACGTAATGGGTCTACATCTACACTCTCAATATCGGCAACGGAAAAACGAAAAGAAGGAAATTGTTTGCGCTGTACGCCTGGGGAAGGTCGAAATTTTGAAGACTGAAGAACACGAGCAAACAGTGCGGTGTTCGCGGAGCTCCTGCGGCAGTTCCTGGGCCACCTTGGAGATGCTGCGACTGTATTGTGGTGGGAAAAGGAGATGTGCCGGCTTCTTCGCCTTGTGGACCCCACCATTACGCCTCGAGTGGCTTGAGGCCGCGCGTAGGACGAGGCCAGACAGAGGCCGCCTACCACTCAGTGTCGGCCGCGAATGGCGTCGGTAGAGCGAGTCACCAGGAAGACAGTTGCGAGAACTCGGACCACGTTAAGGCCGGGGTGCTTGATAGGCCGCCGCGTGCAGCTTGGGATGACGCTGTCACGCCACCGTGCCTTGGCTTGCTTCCGACGAGAGTTAACGTTACTCGTGAACCGAAATGTCACATGAAGACAGCGTTACGACTGAAATCGTCGAAAGGCGTCGTTTTCTCCTATTATGGAATATACCGCTCAAGAAGATTATGTTAAATATTTGCGTTGGTTTCAAATTTGCCTTTCTGATCATGTGTCTACCGCGGTACTCGCCTATTTTATCCCCCATGATATGGTATCATTACATGTGTTTTCATGCCTACGCTCGAGTGATTGGCGCATATAATCGCCTTGCACAAACACGTGACGAATGCATCAAAACATTACAGTAGCCATCGGGTTTACACCTACGTTTCTGAACTACCAATACTGAAGCCGCAAAGGAGAACGTATGTAATGTTTCATGCCGCGTGATCAGTACGAAACACACGCTTTGCGAGCTCTTAGCTCAAAATGGTAAGTGTTTCTGATAACTGTAGGAGGCGGTATGATCACTCACATCACTGGCACCTTTAAGATCGCCTAGTGTTGTCTGTGTCATACTGAATGAGCTTCTCATGTAGGTCATTTTCATCTGAAAAAAAAAAAGAATAAAAATGAGCGTTTGAATAACTGTGGAGGAACAGGAAGGGGAAAAGCAAGGCTCGCTCTCCCTCCTTTAGGTGCTATGTGTGTTGAGCAGCGTCAGGAAGAGAATGTACATCAGCAGCTCGACAATTCTGCCACGCCGAATACAATATACTGCGTAAAATCACAACGTTAGTCTAGCTAAAATAGCACACCTTCAAAACACCCAGGAATTATGAGACACATTCCGAAAAATAAAGTCAAATATTGCTCTAAACAGGGCGCGATTCGCGCTTTGCAAATATTTCATCACTGAGGCGCACTTTTTGAGGGACAATGTAATTGGCACATATATTTACAGAGTACATGTCGCGTCGGACAAGGCATGATATATTAATTATGTAACCTGATCGGGCTTCATACGTTATGCGGTTTTAGTAAGTACAGACGTACTTGCATAAATAATTTTATACGCTGATTCAGCGACACCAACACACTTTACGCATTCATTCCATGCACTTTAATTCTTTTACCGTCGTTAACACGAAGGTGTTCTATGCTGGTGGCCACCAAGACTTCACTAAGATCACTTCCGTGAAGGATGACGCCTGAAAACGTGCCCAACTAGTTGACGAATAAAAACTGTATAGAAAAAGTACCACCGGCAGTCGAATTTGAATTCATGACCTTTCCATCCGCGACAGGCGCTCCACTTATTACACCATCGAGCCGCATGTGAGGAGCGGCACAAGTGCACTTATGTAATTTCTACTGTGCACTTTTAGCAGGGATGGCACAGCCATCTAGGAGCAGAGAAGTGAAGTACAGAGCGAATGAAGAGTGGCAACGCAGACCAGTTTGGGTAGTCTCAGCCATAGGGTTTCTTAAAGATATACTAGAGGGAACTTAAGCGATAGGATCTAAGGGCGATAGGATCTAAGGGAGTTGCAAACAAAGTGGTTCCACCAGTATGGAAATGATGTGTAGTAGATGGATCTGTAGTAGATGGATCTACCTGGTCTTCGTTCTGCTTGCTTCATACGAATTCGCGAATTTATAAAGACGTCGTTTACGAGAAAATATTGCAGTAAGAGTGCGAAAATTTGCCATATAAATACCCGGGCAGAAGCACCTAATGCGTTTACGCGGTTAGAAAAATGTGAACACTCAAAAATTTATGAATGGGATGACATGATACCAATTTGTGCCCTCTAGAGTGCCTGGATTAGCAGCATCTGTGAGTATGCAAATGTAACATATAATCGCGTTTGAATTCAAAGTCAAGGAATATTCACTTGCAAGTGATGTGTTAGCATTTGCGATTGCGTAAAAAGGCATGTGCGCCCTCAAAAAAAAAAAAAAAAGGTAAGAATGAGGGGCAGCGTCGTCCTAGTGGTGCGAGTACGGGGAAAACAGCGAATGTAGAAAGCCTACCCAATTTTTCTCGCACGACTTACGTTATTGCGAGGTTATGATTTTCTGCGCCAGCAAGGTTTAGGCACCGCTTCGGGGGTGCGATACTCTGGGTCGGACTGAAGTTGTCTCACTGGTTCTCGAGTAGCGGGCGGCAGCTTTCGTGCCGCGTTTCCTCTTGTTAGGAGGAGGCACTTCTTCGTTCGTCCCATCTTTCACGTCTATAGGACAACACCGACGCATACCCGGCCCTGCGAGCGCTGACGATGGCTTGGCTCTCTGTAGCTAGTGCGAGAGTCAGCGCGCCGTTGCTAGGCAACACAGGGTGACATCATCGCCAGTCGACAGTTTTTCGGCGTTCAGCATCCCGGCCAAATTCGAGCTTAAACAGCTTGGCTGTCAATGTACTACGTAAATGAGTAACCGCGACTTTTGTGTAAATAGTCCACTTAATTTGACAAACTATATGGCTCAAGCCACTGCGCGAAGCCGTAGCGCAGCTTAGTTTCGCCCAGCGTTAGGCGGTCAGTTTTGCTTGAAAATGTGAAGCTAAAAAACAAACAGTTGCTAGGTGCGCTTCAAGGAGCTACCGACTGCGCCTTACAACCCAAGCGCGAATGACATAATGAGGCATTTTCGGAGAACGTTCAGGCAGTTGATTTGATTCGGAGAGTGTGCCAAGAAAGCCACATAATTTGGGACCAATATTTAACTCAAATTCTATTCGCGAGCAGGGAACTATTACATACAAGTTGGTTTTCTCGCCCTTTCATGCCCCCTCCGGTAGCTACATTTAAAGCCCCACGGCTATTCTTGAATATCTGTGATCTGTCATCACGATCACAACTGGATTTAGAAACGCAAACAAGACATGGCTACGTTGTGGATCTGGAACTGCATTAACGGCGACATTATTCTATAGCTCAGCCACGAGGTGCTACTCAGGCTGAGTAGCCACGAGGTGCTACTCATTTAATCTCTACTGTGTGTGTCTGAGTTGTATTACTTTCCTATGTTCAGCGCTAGCTCGATTGTATCACGCTTCGTCGATTGTGTCGATATATGTGTTTTTCTCGCCTTTTATATCAACAAAACTTGCTCATTCTGAAGCGCTGCATTGACTTCAATGTTTGTAAATCCCTGTTTTTCTTCTATATTTCCTGGAAAATGTATTATCAAGTGTATCTGTTACCCACTCCTGCCTACGACTTCGCATAGAAGTCGGCAGTATTGACTAAATAAATAAATAAATAAAAAATAATATTATTGAAAGGTGGTCACTTGACATTTGTCTTTGGAAGACAGGTGTTAATATTGCGATAGCTATTATATGTACAATCTTGGCGGGTCTTTGCCGTCGCCGTCATTTCCCGTGTAAAGTCCAAATTGACAAACTCCCGCTCATCGTACATTCTACCCGCGAGCAAAAGCGTGCGCGCGGGGGCGACGAACGCGGCTGAAGCAGATATAAAACGAGCCCGGCCCATCTCCGTCGCTCGTAGGGAGCATGCGATAACGTCACTCCGATAATGAGGCCTACGTCGAAGCGGAGAGGAAGCGCCCCGGCAGTCTTTTAACGAGCGTGAAGAGACGCGAGGGAATAGCGGCGGGGTGGGGGGGGGAGGGGGGGAGGGAGGGGGTAGCATCAACTGTGGACCTCGTGCAGTCGCCATCTCTGGCGCACGTGCTATCTCAGCAGCAATCAGGCGTACAGCGTACTGCGTAGCAGCGCCTCGATCACGTGCTTTGGTCCAGGCACCTCCCGTATTTTTGCTACCCTTTCACAACAGCAAACTTATCCTCACATGACATCGACCTGAACTAACACCGACTTCGTCATCGACTTCGGAACACTAGCTGGCCACTTTCGCATCGTTTTGCATAAGAGTGACGAGGAGACGAATTAATTGCCACCGCCAGAAGAGCAAGCAGCTGTCATGACCAAAACTTGATCAATTTGGAAAAGAATCACCCTCATTGATCAAATATACGCTGCGAAAATGACACGCGCAGACAAAGATTATGAAACCAACACGCACGATGCGCGCGGATATTGTAATAGGAAGTGGTAATTGTAATAGGAAGTGGTAAAGCCGACGAAAAGCTCAATTTCATTTCTGTTTTCTCAGAGTAGCTCCTGCGAACACTACCAACTCTGGTTTCAAGACAAAACTTTCTGGCTTGGCTAGGCATCGTACTTCAGTGCGTCATCTGAAGCAGTTCATGCATAATAGGATAATGCATAAATGCATAATAGTTCAAGTTTTCATAAGGTTTCGTAATGATGATGAGTGAAGTATTAGTGCATTTATCTTATGCTGAACTGCAGTAAAAGTTTAACTGCATAATATTGTACATAAAGCTATAAAAATTGTGCATAATATTGCGTAATTATGCGGTAGTTATACTGCAGAAAAGTTCAAACTCAGTGGCTTATTGTACGGCGGCTCCAGGGTTCTTCACTGGCACCGTGACACCTCTTAGCACCTACAGAGGCCACAAGAACGAATTACCTTGAAGCGCCGTCCACCCTTACCTTTGCACAGGCCCCGTGCCCAGGGCGGAGCTTTGTCCACACCAGGACTACAAAGGAATGCCTCACAAGCTTATTTGTTAAAGGACGTAGGTGGCGTAAGCGCACCAATGGGCGGATAAGTAGCCCTGATAATTGGGCTAATTTGTAGGGGTACATTATTGTGAAATAGCGTCACAAAATTAAGACGAAACACAAACGCAGCAGTCAAAACGAATCTTTGTGCCGTATCGCATTCATGGCTGCTGGATACCTCGGAGACATAGCCACAGGCTCTTCGGCCTGCAGATCTGACAGTGGGCGGCTCAACCGACCCGTGCGACTCGAGACACACGACGCTGTTCTCCCTCTTTGGTAATTTACAGCGTGACCTTAAAACATGTGCTTGTGGAACCTTTCGCTTTAAAAAGATATGACAATGTAAGCGCATCCGAGGGCGTCCCCCCCCCCCCC
>JABSTT010003422.1:0-28181 GCA_013339685.2 Hyalomma asiaticum | reverse complement strand
CAGCCGAGTGCCGCAGCAACTAGAACACGGTGGCGGTGCGTGGTATTTTTTTTTTTTTTTCATATCTCGCGCACTTTTTAGGTGGTCAACGTAATTGAAACCATTGCACTTATTAGCATGGAAATACATTAATTGGGCATAAGTAACAAGCTTTGCAACTTGATCATGGAACATATAGGGTTTAAAGCAATTGTTGAAACTTGGCTATCAATAACTGTTAATGGTTAATAAAATATTCTGTGATGGCCAAGATGACAGTGGATATTATTTGATTGGTTTCACCCCGGTGACGTGCGCGTGGATTGTTTTAAAAGTGGTGTAAGTTAGCTGATGCACCCCGTATAGTTAGAAGGCGATACGAACATATTCGGATACAAGCAACAGGGTTCTTCGTAGAGGTCTTCTTTCATCTGTCGTTAAGCAGACTAAATTCAACTATCAGATAGAGCGCGAGTGTCCATGACGTATCAGAACTTCTACGACTATGCTGCGAATATATATAGCATCAGCATCATAGACCCGTTTTCTAGTACATTTGGGCTGTTTTTATAGCTTACCTGTTTACCTAAATCTTTTGATAGAAAAGCAGGTGTCATAACCTTTACGAAAAATACAGTTTACCTATATTATACATCACTGTCGCACAGCAAGCCTCTTTAACGCCATCTCTTTCTAAGACGCGCAGAGCTTCTTCCTGCGACATGTTTCTGCATATTGAGATGAAGTTCTTGCACTAACAAGAAAGGAGCTCCCCATGCGAAAGACTATGTTTAATTATGTAAAACCCGATAGCCAGGCACTACCCGAGGGATAAAATTCCAGGATAGTGCTTTCGTTGCTTGAATTTTAATAACCTGTCGGCCCGGTGTGCCTTTGTTAACGCCACTCCAATTACCATAATTTCTTGCGTCTCGGAGAGGACCAAGGCTGACGGATACATAGCAGGCGCTTATTATCTCACGTCTCGCGCTCACCTGCTCCTCGTAATACGATATCTCTGTTCTTTACGCCTCGGTAATTTTACGACGCAGATGTCAGAGCAATTTCGGAACTTCCGCGATGTTTTATAGTAATCCGATTTTAGATTTTTTTTGTCCCAGTAACTTCTAAAGGACTTGATACGATATGTCAAACAAAGGGCACTAATTTAGTTATTATTTTCTCCGCTAATTTTGTTATAGTCTTCCTGTGTGGCTTAAATAAAGCACCATGCCGATGCGATCAGTATTTATAGATTCCTAAGATTAACGAAAAATAAAAGCAAAGACCGTTTCAGGGGAGCCGATAATCTGTAAAATAAGTGAATTAATAGCATTTCTCAAAGTGTATTTTCTCAGAAACAACTGCGCAGTGTTCGCTATTTCTCATGCTTTACATTTTAATTAATGAAACTTGTTTTCGTGTTTTTCTGTTTATTATAAAACACCCGATTGCGAAGCACGATAGAGCAGCGGAATTACAACGTAGTGTTTGTTGCTTCCATTTTAATACCTCTTCCCTGATCTGTCTGCCTTTTTAACATCTTATAGCCATAAATGTTAGCTCGAATTACCAATTACAGTGTTTCCTATTAACAATTAAAATGAGTTTGATAACATTCTTATAATTAATTCTTCCAGTTCCTTTAGTTGTTTCTTTCGTCATTCTTATTTTCTCAGGACATAGCCACCGTTGCTGTATGTTATCCGCACATTGTTTCCACTCTTCAATTATTGTCCACTTTCGATTCAGTACTGTCGCGTCGCCGTTTTTTCATTCACACACTTTATCTTTAGCGACGCTATTCTAAGACGTAATAATGCCTATGGAACGCCGGAACAACCGAGCCAAAGGTCGCAAGTCAAGTGTCGCAAGCACAGAGCACATTCATTGCACAAAGGGACAAGGTATGAGAAATATACAAAGCGCAATGGTGGTCGTGCCGAGGAATTTGGTATATCGGCATTTATTTTATTGCTACGGAAAAATTTACGCCGTCTCATAAGAAGACAAAACAGCACCAGGCCTTGGATCAATGCCAGGACATTACTGCATGCCTCATCCTAGCGGAAGCGGTCTCAACAGTTCCAATCTTCCCTGCTGTTTACAGATAGTGTCTGTCGCCTCCCTATTCATTGTCAGTTCTTGTTTTTTTGTCCTAATGTAGTCGTTACTTCGCTTTTTGACTTTAGTTCCTCCATGCGGCCATTTATCACTGACCCGCCAGATTCCATTCGTGTCATCCAAGAAAGTGCGTAAACAGCGTCGGTATCTGCGCTGACATCGACGCAGACACTTGTCCTGTCCTTTATAGTGTAGGAATGTGGGAATGTGAGTAGGAAAGCGCCCAACGGTGGCGCTTTTCCTGTTATTTCTTTGTGAAAACACAAACGTTTTTTTGCACGATAGGCTCACAGGAGACGAAAAGACTGCATTGCGCGCATCAAATGACAGTACGCGTCTTAACGGAACTTGGCCTTCAGTGGTTCTCGTTTTTAAGTGCTTTCTTGCTTGTCATTTGACGTCTGGATTCCTCTTTCGTGCTCCATATGCTGTCCTATTGTGAAAAACCATCATCGTGAGCGTCCACAAGTACGTCAAACTAAGAGTCCTTAGCATAAATCTCAGAACAACCGCTCAGACTTCTTTTATTTTCCGCATTATGGAGCTGATCAATGGAGTTCTACTGCTTGTCGTAGCGTGTTCGGATACAGCAGGACTAGTAATTCCACACTTTTACTTGAGCTACTTGAATCACGCAGTCTTTAAACGACCCCGTTTTTGTGCTAATTTACTGTTAGAGACAATACCGAATCAGAGATAGGACTAAATAATGTTCAAAGCGTTTGAAGCTCTGCCTTCAGATTACATTACAAATCCAGGTTGGTGGCTTAATTGAATCACAAATCGGGTGAAAACTATGTTGTCAGATTGCTTCTACGCAACAGAGAAGTAGCCGCAAGCAATCCTAAATTAGTAACGTCTTGATCACTATGGAGTACTCGCTAATGTGCGCGTACAAAATACGCTGAAAGATCAAAATTTTCCGCTTCTTCTCTTAGTCGGAAGTCGCTGAACGGAACCGCAGCAATTTCCCAACCAGCTGTCGTAGAAACGAGCTCGCTCCTTATATATGGGTGACGAACAGGGAACAGTTCTGAAGTGGCAACATCAGCGGGTATCGTGCAGAATCCGAAAGTGTTGAAGAACCTCGAGACTTCAGCATACTGTTACGACTTCCGGTGCTGGGGGCGGAAGTGCGCAGGAAAGCGCGGCTCGCGATAGCGATCGGACCACTTTTATCGACACAGGAAGTGCCGCACTCGCTAACTCTGCTATGGAGTTAAAAGCACGTGGCTTCGCCCATAAAACCTACCTGAATGCTTTTGTGAGCGTATTCTGCTGTTACGAGTGGTCGAGACAAGAATGCTCGGTGCTTAGCGAATTAACACTTTGTGGCCATAGCGGCCAGGGCGCTGTTCTCAAAGGCATACACGTTCGCGCCATTATAAGCATTGTAGATGCATCACCTTGAAATCTCTTGGTATCTCTGTTGGATACATTGATCTGATTGATTGATTGATTTGTGGGGTTTAACGTCCCAAAACCAGCTCTGATTATTAGAGACGCCGTAGTGGAGGTCTCCGGAAATTTCGACCACCTGGGGTTCTTTAACGTGCACTGACATCGCACAGCACACGGGCCTCAACATTTCGCCTCCATCGAAATGCAGCCGCCGCGGCCGGGATTCGATCCCGCGACCTTCGGATCTGCAGCCGAGTGCCATAACCACTAGACCACCGTGGCGGGGCGAATACATTGATCTATGACATCGCATGCATGCCTGCTAATTCAATGATATTACAGCAAAGCTGCATATGGTTAACCGCAGGTGTTTCGTGGTGTCCGGGCGGTAAAAATGTGGTTGTCTTAGGCTCACCGACAGGTAGTGACAGAACAAAGAACGTTTGTTACTCGGGGTTAGCTTCCTTATAACTAGAATTCCCTTATAACTAAAGAGGTGTTAGTTACCTTATAACTAGAGCGCAAAATGAAGTGCACGCAAAGGCCGCACATTGGCAAGCAGAGTGTCGGAACGGAACGAAAAACGAAAACGAAAAACGAAAAAAAACGATATTTTTGACCGGAACGAAAACGTAACCGGATCGTTATTTATTATTTCGTTCCGGAGCAAAAACGAAATATTTTTTATCGTTTTTCGGTTCACGGGAAGACTTTACGATCCGGAACAACCGAGGTCATGCAACGTGAGCAATGATGCATAACTCAGGGTTCAATGTCAGCACGCATCTCGGGCAGGTGTTTCAAAGGAAAGATGCGTTGAAATAATGCAGGAAACCAAGAAAGGGGCAACCATAGCTGTTTGTATTAAATTCAAGCGGAGTTTCGCGTGCCTCTCACACAGGCCGTCGTGGAGAGGGCGTTGTCGTCGCTTATGTGTTGAAATTTTGAGACGAGCGCAAAGAGCGGCAACCGGAGCTGTACATGTTAGCGCAAGTGGCCCTTGGTGTGCCAGCCACACAAGTCAGCGTTGAGAGGGCATTTTCGGCGCTCGCTTTCGTTTTGTCAGAGCAGCTGTCTCGCTTATCGGCGAGTACACTTGATGACCTGCTGCTTCTGAAATTGTGTGCCCCCTTTGACGAAAATTCGGGATTCAAACTTGAGGAAAAATGAATACCAAGTTTTTGTTGTGTCCTTGCTTCGAAACTTTTTGCGACTTCCCTCATAGTCACACCGTGGCTTTGGGACGTAAAATCCCAACAATTATTATCGCATTTTTATATATTAGTTCAGTAACTTTTGCTGTTTTTAAAAGGTACTTTTAATATTAAGTATTTTGTTCGTTCTTATTATTGAAAAAAATAACGTTATGAACCGTTAAGGAACGTTTATTTTTCGTTCCGGAACGAAAACGGAACGGAACATTTTTCTGCGGAACGAAACGAAAACCGGAACGAAAAAAATCACAGCATATTCACGGGGTGAATGATGATGAGTGGGGCGAAGCTCCGGAAGGAATCATCGGTAAACCGTGAAACTCTTCCGTGGAATTCGCCCCACAATTAAATGTGAAACACTTGAGTAAATGCCATCAAACTATTATAACATCTCGCATCTTTCATCATCAACTGCAAGTACCGCCATCTAGTGTTATAACATCTCGCGCTTGCTACGAATCCTCACGGTTCAACTATGCACAATGCACAAGTGAGATGCAGTGCCTATATATATATATATATATATATATATATATATATATATATATATATATATATATATATATATATATATATATATATATATATATGGGTTGCCGGTGAACGCTTCTCCAACGCGAGCAGTCGGTATTTCTCAATCAAGAAACTCGCTAGGAGACGCTGCCTGCGCCAACGTTGTCTCTCGCGGGCGAGCGCGTGCCGGGAGCCACGCGCTCGCCCTCGGCGCGTGCGTGCCTCCCGGCAGGCACGCGCCGGTGGCTACCTACTACTAGGGACGCACGACCCACGCCTTAAGGAGCTTCGCCCCTAAAACATTTCGTTCCGACACCCTCTTGGCAAGGCATAGAGTGCACGCTCACTTATTTCATAATGACGGTAGTTTTCTGCTAACAGTGTACGGCAGAACTAAAAGCTTTGACTTCGTGGTTAAAACTGTGAATTTTATAGTAAACGCCATATATAATTTTAGGGGCGAAGCTCCTTAGGATGTGGGTCGTTCCCTCCTCTGTAGTAGTAGTAGTAGTAGTAGTAGTAGTAGTAGTATGTAGCCACTTCGCGCCGCCGGGAGGCTCGCGCACGCCCTCGTCGCGTGCCTCCCAGCGCGCGAGCTCTCTCACTCTTCCATCTGCTGTCTTATGAGAGAGAGAGAGAGAGAGAGCGAAAGGCGCGCGTTGGCTATTGGCATCTCCAGAAAAAGTGGTTCATCTGGCAACATTGCTGAGAAAATCAAAGATGGCTTCTATATCCAGGGTCACGGCCGCGCTTCCGCTTAGCGCTGTGCTAAACTTTCTTGATTGCGGGTTCGAATCACGATGCTTCGTCGAATGCGAAAGGGTTCTTACTGCCGAACATCTGATATTAATCAGTCTAAAATATTTGAGCGGCGAAACAGCGGAAATAATTACGCTGTGCGTTCAAACGTCGCACTTGTTCGGATACCTGCATCAGATTTTCTTAAAGATAAAGAGCCTTTCCAGCGAGCCTGATGTTGAAGACAGGTAAGTGTTCATGCGTAGCATGCCTCTCCGAAAGATGCAAGCACTTGTGCGCGGCGTTGCTCCATTGAGTACAAATGCGTCACGTATAAGCGTGTTAAAAGAGTGCATTTCTATGCGCGGTGCCGGAAGACAAACTTACAGGCGCGGTGAACGGGTCGAGGGCTCAAAAGTTGGAACGAGCTCAATAAATCCTGAATTGTCATCAGATGTATTCGAAATGCAAACGCCCTACGTTAAACGATCACACATTACCTCCATAACCACCAAACAAATTACGAGGCGCAGCGCGCGCATGGGACGAAGGCGGCGAACGAAGGCAAGTGCTTGCTTTTTATCTACTTACTACAATGCATGAGGGCAAAAGTACGTCAGAAATAATGTTACCACGGTTCAAGTTGAGCATAGGCACGCTCAGAAAACGTTACCAGATATACACGTATAAACGCTGTCGCTATTTTGTTCACGCGCTTGCCTAAACTAGAATCAGAATCAGAATCCACTTTATTTCCAACATATTTGTTGGGGGGGCCCCAGGCAAAAAGCTGTGCAAACAGCTTGACGGGACCTGGGGGCCTACAGAGGGCAGCACATGCAGCGGATTCAACACAGTTGTAAACACTGTCAACAAAAAACCAACAGCATAATACGAAGAAAATCTAAAAGTCACATACAAGGAACATCGGAGCTCTGATACAATATGATGCACACAACATGAAAAGAATTATATCTTCTTCAAGTAATCACGCACGTCTGATTTGAATACACTGAAAGGGGCACTGAAATTTATATGGGTTTTTAAGGAATTGTAAAGAGTTGGTATGCAATACTCTAGTCTAGCTCGACCGTAGTTTGTGCGTGTATGGGGTACTGGTGTTTGCCTGTTACGTATGCTGTAGTCATGACGAGTGTGTTCTTCGTGTTTTGGAAGCTTGTTTTTATACATATAAAGGGAGAGTTTATATTCGTGTAACTTGGAAGCTTTTAGCATATTATGTTTAATGAATAGGGGAGCAGTGAGTAGTATGCTTGGGTGCCCGGTAAAATTTTCAAAAATTCTTAACACCTTCTTTTGGAGCCGTTCTAGTTTATTAAAGTTGGTGGTTGTTGCTGTACCCCAGACTAGGGTACAGTATGAAAGACGTGAGTAAAAATTTGCATAATATATTGCACTTTTTAGACCTAGTGGAATCAATTCTCTAGGTTTGTAGAGGCATCCAACTGTTTTGCCTTCAATAGTTAGCTTATTAACATGCGTGTTCCAAGACATGGTGTCGTTGAACCAAACACCTAGAAACCTTTCTGATGAAACGCGCTGAAGGACCGTTACTTGAAAATTAAGAGTGAGTTCACAGTCACATTATTTGTTGAATGGTTTAAATATAATATATTTAGTTTTCTTATTATTTAAACTTAATCTCTTGGAGTCCAGCCATTGTTCAAGTTTAATTAAGTAATTATTTATTGTAGTGTTTAAGTTAGTTAAAGTTGGTGCGGAAAAGAATATGTTGGTGTCGTCAGCATACATGGCCAGTTTCGGTGAGTCGGGCACATCACGTAAATCATTGATAAACTATATGCACTCCGGCTCTTCGAAAAGCGCGCATGATAATAAACGCGCGCACACACCTGTGTACTCACCGGGGAGGAAGAAATCGTCGCGAGTGAAGTGCCTGGACCAAACTAGCATAGTTCCCGTCACTTTCTTCCCGATGCGCAAGTTCCTAAGCCATGTTGCCCTACGCGAAGCGTCGTCTGCTTCTTTGGGGAACCGATGAAACGACGTGTTGCTCTCCTTGCATCGCGATGACACGCGCTGAGGCAGGCAAGAAAAGTTTTTTGACGAGGATTTTGTTCTTTTTCGGGCTGCATCGAGGCGGCATGGCGTCAATTAAGGAACTACAGGGCTGTTTTACAGCGCGCGGTAATGCGATACCATGCCGCGTTTCGAGGTCGACCTTGGAACGGCTGGTTTCAGGAGCGTCCGCTAGGTGGCAAGCATTTAGATGGAATCCCGAATGGAAACGCTCTTTCTTCGATGAACGCTCTACCAGCTCGCAAAGAAGGAGAACGCGCCCTCACCCGCGAGAGACAACGTTGGCGCAGGCAGCGTCTCCTAGCGAGTTTGTTGATTGAGAAATACCGACTGCTCGCGTTGGAGAACCGTTCACCGGCCACCCATATATATATATATATATATATATATATATATATATATATATATATATATATATATATATATATATATATATATATATATGCACTGGATCTTGACTTGCAATGAAGTGCCGGTGGGAGATTCCACTTGTGCGTAGTTGAACCATAAGGATTCGTAGCGTGCTTGTTAACTAAATTAATCCGGAACTCGGCACGATCTACGATGAACGTCCGGAGCTTCGCTCACTCATCATCATTCACTCCGTGAATATGCTGTGAATTTTTTTTTTGTACTCGAGCAGCATATACAAATGTTTCTGATAAATAGCTTTAGTGAATAACGTTTAATAATGATAACTTCTGGGATTTCACGTCCCAAAACAACGGTATGCGGTAGACGCCGTCATGGAGAGCTCCTGAAATTTCGACCACCTGGGGTTCTTTAAAGTGCACTCACATCGCACGGTACACGGGCCTATAGCATTTTGCCTCCGTATTAACGGGGCCGCCACTGCCGAGATTCGATCGCGCTACCTACGTATCATCAGTCGAGTGGCATAGTCATTAGACCACCACGGCTAATAGTAAATCACGCTTAAGTGAACATATCCGATCGTTCGATGTAGACTGAATAGCTAGCTCTTCGGCTAACCGATGCAAAATGACTCGCCATGCATGAAAGTTCGACAACCAAAGCGAATGCGCAAACTCCCGCCATGAAGACAGCACGGTGAACGATAAGTCCGGGTCACGCATTGGCGCCTTCTCCGTGGAATTGCGGGGTTGCCTCTTCAGACCCATGACAAGTGACAGCTGGTCACTCTGGACACTGAACACTGCTCGCAGCTGTCTCTATAATCTTGGTACACTTGCTTTTTTCTCCTGTGCAAGTGTTTTGCTTACTTTGGCTGTCACATGTCTCGACAACCCACTGGGTAATCTCTGTCGCTTTGTCCGCCACTTTTCTCTTGAACTCACACGCGAAGTGTCCACGCGCAATGTTTTCTATAGAGAGACAATGTCCATAACACGGAAGAATCCGCCCACTGTCAAAAAAACGCGTCCCTTTCTTGGGGAGAGAGTTAGCATGCATTATCTGTTTCCTCTTGTTTTTGTTTTTTTGTCTTTTTGTCCACTGATCCTTGTCGAGGGGACCGCATTATCGCATACATATTTCATGGGCACATTATGCTGCCTCTGTGCTCCCCAGAGCTTATGCTTTCGAACTGCGTTCTGGACGTTTGACAGCGGCAAGGTCGCTGTGCGCATACTAACTTTCGAATGCTCTTATTCCCGCTTTTTCGTGCGTGTATTTTACATCAAAGGTATTTTTTTTTTGTGGACCATGTGTCATTGTCGGTGTCGTAGTAGCCCGCAGGATCTCCATTGGCTAAGCCGGCGCTTCAAGTGCTCATGCCTTGACCAAGCAGGCGTCAACGCGCGCGTTTCAAATCTAGGGGAGGCCATTGTTCCCTCCTTCTTGCTACATAAACAAAGAAAGAGAGAAAAAAAATTACAGCATATCCACGGAGTGAATGATGATGAGTGGGCGAAGCTCGGGATGTGCATCGTAGATCGTGCCGAGTTCCGGATTAATTTAGTTAACGCGCATGCTACGAATCCTCACGGTTCAACTATGCACAATGCACAAGTGAAATCTCCCACCGGCACTTCATTGCAAGTCAAGATCCAGTGTATATATATATATATATATATATATATATATATATATATATATATATATGTATATATATATATATATATATATGGGTTTTGCCGGTGAACGCTTCTCCAACGCGAAGAGTCGGTATTTCTCAATCAAGAAACTCGCTAGGAGACGCTGCCTGCGCCAACGTTGTCTCTCGCGTTTGCCGGGGCAGTGTCGAGTTTGCCGGGGAGCGCGTGGCTCCCGGCGCTCGCGGCGAGGGCGAGCGCCAGGTGCCGCGCTCTCGCCCTCGGCGCGTGCGTGCGCTCCGGCAGGCACGCGCCGGTGGCTACCTACTACTACGACTACTACTACTACTACTACATACATCGAGGACGCACGACCCACGCCTTAAGGAGCTTCGCCCCTAAAAGTAAAATTTGTCGCTAGTGCTGGGCTGGAACAGGGGTCCCCACTGCATTACACACAACCACCACACTACACACAAACGCTTCCAACTTTGGAAACACATGAAATTCCTTCTATGAAAGAGGCGATACCTTTACTCCACGACGTATTTCCTGATGTAGAACTAGCGTTGCTTTATTTCCTCCTTTCTACAGCTGCAGACACATGAAAAAAAAAAAAAGGAAAACGAGA
This sequence comes from Hyalomma asiaticum, assembly GCA_013339685.2. NCBI lineage: Eukaryota > Metazoa > Arthropoda > Arachnida > Ixodida > Ixodidae > Hyalomma > Hyalomma asiaticum. The sequence continues at coordinate 17,505 of JABSTT010003422.1, read as the reverse complement.
ATGAAGCACTAAACTCCATAAGGTGAAACTGGATCTAATAGGTTCCTTCTCGCAATCATGTCCACGACGTGATTGCGAGGGACGCCGTAGTGGCGGGCTCCGAAAATTTCAACCACCTGGGGTTTTCTAGGGCGCACTGATATCGTACAGTACATGGGCCTCAACGTTTCGCTTCCATCGAAGTGCAGCCACTGATTTTATTAGGAAGTAAGCTTCCGTAATAGGAAATACGTCCTTGTTACCTTAACAGAGCAGACTAGAAATGAGAGGGAACAAAATAACATCAGCAACACTCCTTAAAAGATGCCGCGTGAAGTTCTCAGAATGTCAGTGGCACCTACGGAAGAAAGCAAAACAAGCAAGCAAGCAAGCAAGCAGACAGACAGACAGACAGACAGACAGACAGACAGACAGACAGACAGACAGACAGACAGACGGCGGGTAAATTTGGGTGACGAAACTTGAAACGTGGGGAACTGTCGCAAGCAACCTCAAGACGTAGTTCTTCAGTTTACGTGGAAATTTTTCAAGGGACAAGGTGGGGATTGCAATTTAAATTTGTCCCTCCCCAATTTCCTTTATAGTATGTATTTCTGCTTTAAGTTTGTTACATCCGATAAGATGGCCTTTGTGACCTGGAAAGTAAAGCTAACAGAGTGGGGCTTTATTTGCCAGAAGAATTGCCGGCCTTTACATTCGTCATTGAGTCTTAGCAACTTTTTGTTAGCGAAGAAAAGAGAGCAGATTATTGAAAGAGAAAATTAATTGTCTAAGGAAGCGTTACCACACTTTCTGTAAGTGTTCTTAGAAAATGAACTATGTTCAGGGTCAGGTTACGGCTTTAGTTAGACAAGCGTTGACCGGGCCGTATTTCGACTCGTCAAACCCGCGGTGAGGACGAGCGTTTCTGAGAAGCCCAGATATTCCAAGTTGAAAGCTCAGGGCATTTCATCCAACATGAGACGGACACAACAAGTGAAGTATCAAAGAATAAAAAACGTGAAACTGAAACTATAGAAGAGAAGCCGATGCCTAAACAGAAATACTGTTAATTAGGCAAGATAATCCCCATATCAGGCAAACACACAGAAAAAATTTAATCATACTAAAAAAAGCGTTGATTGAATTACTGGCGCTAGACGTTGTGGGGTCACCTTGTGATCTTCAATACGTATACACCTGGACATCGTTTGTAAAGGGGGCGAACACTGCGTTTAAATCGGTTCGTCCCAGAAGTCACGCAGAGCACGCTTCGATTGCATGTTGGTGACATCGAAAGGTCATTGATTTTATGTTTGGTGACCAGCTGCAGCGATCGACAAATGTTTAACGCCGCGGCCACTACGCAAATCAGAAAATAAAAAAGCTGCAACGGCCTGGGTCAAAGCTCCTCCGGTACTACTGGTATCTCTTGACCATTAGCTTAGATTAATGACTACCGCACTTGATCTCATTGTTTAGTTCGGGCAAGAGCTAACAAGGCTACATTTCTTGCTGTAGTGGTTTGCTTTTCTCGGCATATAAGGATACTTGGAAGCTGTGTTAGGCGTAAGGCTTCTCTCGTGCGCTGTGCCCAAGAAGGAGTCCGTTCGGGCAGAATGGTGTACTTCCGGAATGGAAGCGGGCCTGCTTCCTGTTTTCGAGGGCGAAACAGGTGAGAACAACAATTAAGGGGTGGCATCAGCAATTATAGGCGCGTTAGTCTACCCCCCCCCCCCCCGCCCCCATTTTTTTTTTCCGAAACGATAACATTGTTTGAAAGAAGGCTCCACAACACCGCCACCAAAGGAGTGCGTCAGCTCAGTTCCTGTCCTAGATCTGCTCATCAATCTCTGCTGTCCCTTTCCTTACTGCTGCACCACGGGATTACGTGGAAGAAGACCGGGGAAATGGGGGTGGAGTAAGGGTGGATAGTCGTGTTGTGGCAGCCCTTTAGACACGCAAACAACTTCAGCAAAGCAGACTACCTGATGGGTTGCGATGAGAAATGGTGAATTCCTGCGTTGTCTGCAGCTGGGTACGGCCTGTAGCAGCCGTGGTACGGCATGAAGGAAAGGACTTCTTATACAGGATTCCGTGCGTGTCGTCGCCAAAAATGTTGATGTTGTTGCCATAACGACGAGAACACGTAACATTGGTTGCCCGGTTGTCCTAAGTACATCACACATAGAGGGCCGCACGGAAACTAGCTTACATTTCGTTTGATTCATTGGGAACCCGTTCATTTGGCCACAGCAGCGGGATAATTACTATCAAATGTACACCCTAAAGCAAGGAAAAGCTTTAAAACTTCCTTTTTAGACACCAGTATTTGCGACAAGTACTCAATGAGCTGCAGCACGTGTCTACATATCAATCAATCAATCAATCAATCAATCAATCAATCAATCAATCAATCAATCAATCAATCAATAAAGGAACTTTATTTTCACCAAAAAACAAACATTTACGGTGAAAAAAGGTGGCCGAGAAAAAAGCTGTCCAATGACAGCTTGACCAAGCCCCAACCACCCATCGGCGGTAAAACGAGAGGGTACAGCACTTGATCTCAGAGGAGACAAAACAGAAAAAAAGAAAAATGCAAAGAAATATGCTAAACACTTCAATTATGCGTTACAATGTACAATGCGCAAATCTATACAAATATGCATGCACATATAATAGACATAGATATATATATGTAGAGTATATGAATAATGAATGAGAAAGGAAGACAACTTGCGAAACACGTGTATGCTCCATTATTATAAAAATCAAGTTTGAATGGTTACGTGAACAGCCCTCTAATTTCTTTTTGTGTGTGGAATAAAACATCTGTTCCTCGCATTTCGAAATAGTTTAATGTTGTTGGGACGATGTGTCGGATGCGTTGCGTTCCATAGTGTGTGCGTGAGAATGGAACGTGCCAAGGCGGTTGATATCGGACGTGATAAGAGACTTCGTTTTGTTTAAGGTTCGCGAGTTTAAGAAATGTGTCCGATTTCCCGAGTGCTGCCTTTTTGTAGCGGCAGAGCAATTTGAAAGTATAAAGATCCGATATATTAACGATTTGATATTGTTTGAAAAGAGGGGCGGTGTGTTCTAGAAAGGGAGCATTTGAAATCATTCGAACCATTTTCTTTTGTAACACGCTCAGTTTCGACATGTTAAGGGCTGTAGTTTTACGCCATACAAGGAAGCAGTAACTTAGAAGGGAATTAAAGAGTACGTCGTAAAGTAACCTTTTTATTGTAGTATATGTCGATGACGGCTAATTAGTCCTACACACTTAGCCAATTTCAATGTAACCGCGTTTACTTGGTCATTCCATGACATATGCTCGTGGAAGATGACGCCAAGTATTTCAACGCATTTTTCAATGCGAACAGTGAACGGACCTAAGACAAGCTCCTCAGGTACCACAGCCAGCGTTCCGCGAGCACGATATTCAACACACTTAGTTTTGGCTTCATTCAATACAAGGCTGTTCGCCTTGCACCAGTCATTCAGCTTCGAGCAGAACGTGCTTGCTTCAGCTTGAATACTACAGAGTTCTTGGCCTTTAAAAAATACGGTGCAATCATCAGCGTAAATGATGAACTGACAAGTGGTGTTTAATTGTATGATATCATTCATGTAAAAGAGGAAACGTATTGGCCCTAAAATGCTACCTTGTGGTACTCCGCAAGAGATACCCCTCAAACGTGATTTGTGAGTGCCTAATTCGGTAAATTGAAGTCTATTGTATAGGTAGGAGCGAAGAAGTTGTGATGCGACTCCCCGAAATCCATAGCATTCCATTTTCTGTAAAAGAATATCATGATTGACACGGTCGAAGGCTTTGCTAAAATCGAGATATAGCCCAATTGTCAATGTTTTATTTTCTATGTTTTCTAATATGAGCTCTTTTTGAAGCAAGAGTGCGTCCTCTGAGGAGCGATTTTTTCTAAATCCGAACTGATAGGTAGTTGAGAGATTGAATCTTCTACTAAAGCTCTCGATGCGGATATTAATAACTTTCTCAAGGCCTTTCGAAAACACTGGCAATATTGAGACTGGACGGTAGTTCGAGAAGCTATTTTTGTCACCACCTTTATGAGTTACTGTGACTCTAGCAATTCTCATGCTACTTGGAAAAACGCCGCATGAGATAGCTTTGTTAAATATGTGTGCAATGACAGGAGCGATCAAATCTAGTACGTACCTAACAGGTTTAATTACGAGTCCGTCTGCATCAGGGCTACGGCTGTTCCGAAGGCCGGAAAAAAGAGTAATCACCCCAGAAACAGAAGTAGGCTGAAAAAAGAAAGACTGTGATAACCTTGGAACATCTACAGAGGCAACCGGGGAAGTACCAGTGCTTCTTATCTGTACAAAAAAAGTCATTGAAGCTGTTCGCGAGTGTTTCCCCACTTAGTGACAAATTATCAACCACCATACAGTCAACGGTGTCTGATACTGGCTTTCTATTCAAGAGATTATTTATTTTTTTCCAGACCACATCACTCTTTCGTAAGCAGTCATTATCAAAAATTGTTCTAAAATACTCTTCTTTTGCTTTCGAAATGGCTTTGTTCAATTTGTTTCTAAAACTTTTAAATTCATGCAGCTTTCGCTGTTTCGTGTCTTAAGGAATGCCTCAAACATCCTGTTTTTCTCGTTGATTAATTTAAGCAAGTCTCTGGTAATCCATGGTTTGCGAGCCTTCTTGTACCCGCGGAAGGTTTTAACTGGAAAGGAAGCGTAGTAACATTGCTTAAATATGTCTAGAAACTTATCGTACGCATTATTTACATTTGTGAGGGTCATTACCTCACGCCAATCAATGAGCAAAAGTCTTTGCCTAAAATTCTCGAGTGTACGTGTTGATATGTCTTGGTATGTTTTCTTTTCATTTCGCTTTTTGGGCGTTGATTGCTGTTGAAGTATTAGCATGATAAGCAAATGATCGCTGAAATCGTAAACTATGACGTGGGAAATTACTTTTTCAGCGACAGCGTTTGTGATGAACAGGTCAAGCAAAGATGTGGATGTAGTGGTAACACGGGTTGGCGTAGTGATTTCATTGCGGAAACCATTACATTGCAGTGTAAGTAGCAAGTCAACAGCAGACACTGAATCTTTTAACACATCAATATTGAAATCCCCACCTATAGTTAGGCTATAAGCATTGTTGCTCGCAAACGAGAGGAGTTTGTCGAAAAAACCAAAAAACTCGCGTATGCTACCATGTGGTGGTCGATAAACAACCGCAAACATTTGGGAGTCTTTCCTAATGCACAAAATCTCGTAGTTTAATTGCCGTGGTAACAGTGTAGTCATGAACCAACTGAAATCCAGAAAAACTGGTTTGCAAGGCCACACCACCACCTCTAGTTTCTTTACGATTTAAGAAGAAGTGGTTGTACCGGGGTAACACAAAATGATCAGTGTCATCATCGTACCATGTTTCGGTAAACATAACTACATCAAATGCCGTGTTACAAGAATAGATAAATGTCATTATGTCATCACTTTTTGATCTAATTGATCTAGCGTTAATATGTAAAAGTTTAACCGATTTATTGGTTGTTATTTCTGCTGTAATTTGCGCAATGTGCGCTGGGAGAATTGCACTGTTCGCCATCGTTCAGACGCAGCAGTAATGCTTAGCACGGCTCGGAATATTACGTGGTGATCATATCAAGATCACTTTCGCGCTGAACTAGCAGGACAGGTGATGTGTCAGTTCGACGAGCATAAATGGATCCGTTTTTAGACCATGCGTATTTCCACCCACATTCGCGCTTGCGCGCTGTCGTCTTTCCCAAGAGTTTCTTGATATGTGGGCAGAGGTGCTCATTAATATAAATTGGTGGGTCTTCGGGAGCTTCTCCTGATGATATCAGACCAAGATGATTGTTAGTCAATCGTTTCTTTCGTGCTTTTTCCAGCACTTGGTCGCGCTTGTTCCGCCTTTGAAATTGTACGATAATGTTGGTGTTCTTTTCGTCACGGGTGTTTACTCGGTGGCATACCTCTATATCAGCACTTGTGATAGCTTCGCCAACAGCGTCACCTAACCTCTTTAGGAGATCTGGAATGCTTTCATTGGGACTTTTCAACACGCCCTTTTTGCAATCAACAAGCGGCACCTCGCAAATAAGCTCTACGGTGGAGTAACGTTTATGAAAGGCAAAATTAGTAGGCGTATGGTTTCCTTGTAACCTTGTCGTAAAAATGGATGGATTTTAATTTTTCCTTTCATAAACGAGCGGCACACTTTATCGTTTTATTTTTTTCCTAATCTTTCTACTAGCTAAGTGAAAATTGGTGGCCATCCCAAGGGTACGGCGACAGCAACACCTCCGCTCATATTTTACTTCAAAAAACGAAACTTCGGATATGCTAGTTCTAACAACAGCGCCGAACGTTTTGCCTATATCCTCTCCCAAGGAAGGAAGGAAATATTAGAGAGGGAAAGGCAGGGAGGTTAACCAGTGTATGACAACCGGTATGCTCCCAAAATGTGCGACGAAGTAAATAAGATGAACCGGGGTTGCTCAGACACTGGGCGTAATTGGCACCGCGATGATGCCGTTACTTAAGCAGCTACACAAACTGAATACCACGAACGAGCCCGATACAGATAAAAAGCTGTGACTGCGCTCTCCGACACGGGCGCAGTGCTCAGCCGTGCGGAACCGAAAATCGAGCACACGCGAGCAAGTTAGTCGACCCACGCGAAATCTAGAAAACTCATCAGGCAACCACAGGGTGGTCTGACCCCTGCTGCGCGCACCTAATTTTCCATTAACTTCTGTAATACCGATAGCTTAGAACAGCCTAAAATTTGGCGGTTAACCGTGTGTACAGCGTATGTATATAAAACACAATGGGAAGAAAAGTGTGTATATCTTCACTGGTTGGCTAACTTGGCACGGCGCCTTTGCGAGCATAAACCATTGGTACGTGACTATTTCATTCGTTTCCTTATAACCACGTGAGGTGAGAAAAATAATCTAACATGAATTGACTTTCACCTTTTCGAAGTACTCCTGCAAGTGTCTTTGTGCAGGTAATATGTTTGTTTGTGTGTTTGTTTCTTATTAGGGCATAAGGAAATGTTCCTGGACAACAAACGTGTCCAGGAATAATTCCTCATGCCCCTCAACCAACATCAAATTAACAAAGCGATTGGACATCCTTATTCTATCCTGGCATTGAATTCACAATCCCTGACCTAACTCTGGTCGCAGATTGCAGTGCTTGGGACTCTGTGCAGCTGGACCGACGATGTCCTCACAGCTGCGCGCAGCCTGTGATTGGGAGCCCAGGGAGAGGCGACACTGGAAGTGGTTTTCGCAACGGAATGAATGATCGGTTGTGCCGTACAATGTCAGGCTCTCTCAACTTATCTCTTGTGGCTATCACGAAGGGATGTACGATTCATTGCACGTCACGAGCGGTGAGTTTCAGTTAATTTCAATATCATCTTTGATAATATGATTCGTGCGTAGGGGCTTCGATCGGGAGCTTTGGGCGTCCTACGCCTGCCTTGCTTGTTTTGTGTAATAGTTAAGAAATAGGGTTCCTACTTTTCCGTTAAGGAGCTGACGCCGAAAATGACACGTCTTTTAGTTTTCAAAGTCGTTTTGCCATCGGCTGACTGCCATCAATATGCCCAGTACCAGGATTGTCTCAACCATTTTCTTGCGAACATTTTTTTTTCGTAAGACGTTTTTGCGAATTCGGGCCCTTTTGGTGTATACCACCTCTCCTAGGATAATAGTGGCCGTCGTTGGTGATAGGACGATCGCTTGTTCGTTGTGCTTTTGTGCTTAGATAACATGTGTTTGGTTACACTGATGAACTTGCCTGCAACGCACAGCGTGGAAACATTGTTGAAAAGCAATCAAGGAGAACAAGCTCCAGTGGCCTTGTGGAAGATCCAAATGTTAAAATAAATAAATGTTTTTTCTGCTATAGGCAGTCTTTCGCTTACACAACTAGCCCATGCCAGACCAGACTTCAGAAAAACAGTGCGAAGTTACACTTATTCGCACCTTTCGCTCATCATGACGCATAACAACTCACAATAGTGAATAGAAGTTGACGTCATTTTCATCGAGCTTGACGTCATTGAATGCGTACCGCTATAACCACAATGACCCGGAAACCGAGTGCTCGGGCACCCACATTGAAGACAACGCGTGGTTCCTCTGCACACAACTTCCGGTGCGCGCGGTCACGCGTGAACCGTCGCTTCTCCGCTGTTCCCTATAATTTAGGCGCGTTTTGAAAGCCCCGAGTAGCTCAACAAACCCTCGTTTCCATTGAATATGCTCAGCTTAGCATGAGGGGCTCTCGGGACAGCCTCATTCTTGGTCGTTTCCTTGCTTGTCTGCACTTCAGTTGTTCTCACATCGATCGCATCTCTCGGCACTCAGCCAACCGACGCATTACGGGCTATTGTATATATAGCTGGGGCGCCGTGATACTGTAAGCCGGGACGAGTGAGCAAGGTGTAGCGTGCGTCCTATTCTTTGCACTAAGAGAAAAAGGGGAGTCACCCCACGTGATTAGGGGTCGTCGTCGAGGCTGAGACCAATAATGGAAGTGCACCGACGCTAACTGAAAGCACCGGTGTAACGGTGCACGAAGACGGGAGAACGGCGTACAAATACAGACCGAAGCCAGGCCGGTAGGGTCAAGGTGTTGCATATTTCATAAGCCACGCTTCAGGGAGACCGCAGAAGGAACCTTATGATGCGAATTGCTAGCGCCATCTCATGTTTCGTTCGTAGATGGCACTCGTTGAGGCGGAAGGAATATGTAGTAAGCATCGTCGGTATGCTAATATCTTTAGTGTAACGGAGTGCCCACGTTCTTGACACAAAGGGCCGGTTTGTGAGATAACCTACCTGGAAGACTTCGCATGCATTCTTCCTCTTTTCTTATTTTCTGCCTTAATTCAACTCTAAGGAAGGTCGACAGTAATGTCTTTACGACTTCTCTGAAACAAAGGGCTTCTTAAATAGGGTTTGTACTCGAAACTACGCGTCCGGAGACATTTCTTACTCGACGAATACTGATCCCTGTTTTCCTAATTCATACATGAGTTGACAAAGCTGCCGGTACACAATGTTGAACTGTTGACGTTGAATACCCTTGGGGCGAGGCCTTTGCCTTGTAGTGGGTGTAGACAGGCTGATGATGATGATGACGTAGAATAAAGTAGCACAAAACAATACACCTCTGTGCCACTATACTCTATAAGCGCAGTTACTAAATAGCTTCGAAAACCAGTAGAGTATAGTACTGCAAAAAACCACAGTGTTTCCATAACAACATTGATGTTCATCTTATTGATCAATTTCCTTTATTACACCAAATGACCCAACAAACGTCATTACGTAGCCGTCGAAGGAAACAGGAGTAGGGGGGGGGGGTGTTACTTCGAAATTTGTCTTGTCACTCTATATTGATCTCGCAATGAACTTTCTCCTCCGCTTTGCGTTGCGGTGGCATCTTTTCTACTGCTCTCATGTGCATAGGCTTTCGTGTGCACTTGCCTTTCAATTTACGTCGAAAGGCTACAAAAAACATAAGGAAGAGATGATTAAGGAAAAACAAATTCCAAAGCGATGGCTGTGTACAGTAGGCTGACCGGTGGGCTGAGCAGTCAAGGATGCTTGCTCTAAATTTAGGGCGGGATTTGGTGGACATCTAGCTGTCGGCTATTGCACAGTTGACGGATGGAGAGTAGATAGAGAGATATAAGGCTCTAGGATATGTTATAGAATGGATAGCAGAACAGTGGGACAAGATTAGCAAATGGGGCTTTTAAACTCAACCAGATGAATGTTTGGGAGGAGAGAAGAATCATATTTATGTTAACCCATCGAGACACACTAAATAAAGTTAGAACTTCTACGTCACTAAAATTTAGCGACGAATTCACTCGCTGACTCAGCAAGAACTGAGGAACGCAATATCCTTCACTTATCAAATGAAACTCCTTAGTGTTCTATTAGTTCACGTTTCTCAAAGGCGTTGCAAACTCAATTAGACATCGTCATTACTCTTACACTCCTAGCGGTCATTCAGTGCAACATGGACGAGCTTTCAACGTTTTATGTGGACCTTCTTATTGCTTCTTAAATTACTTAGTGCCTAAAGAGTCACGACTGATTACATCACGTCCGGGAGCCCGCGATAGTTTTCTTGTCCCCCGACAGCACCCTAATAAATCCTAATTTTCTACGATATGTAGCAAGTTGACGCGACGTGAGTTAATATCCCTCCTCACGACTTGCATGCTCTCGAGTCGAGGGTCTGAGTACGAAAGCCGTGTCTATCTTCACATAATATGCGACAAACTAAGTGACAAAGTCCGACGTCCTAGAATAAAAGGGTCGCGGAGTGTGCCTTCCCATCATTAACTAAAATTATGGTTGACACGGCTTTCTATGTAAAGGAAAGGCGACACGCAAGTACTGGATACGGAAGAACTCCCCTAATTACCTCACTTTTAGGTGGGTCGCAAAAGCGTCGCGTTCTTCAGTAATTCGCACATAATTAGCGCCGCCTAGCAACTCTCCTTGTGAACAACTTGCCGCTATAGAAGCAAGCAGCATTAAGAGAGCCAGAGCTTGGCTCGCCACTTTATTGCTAAGCGCACTTACAACACACAACACTGAAGAATAGATTATGTTCAGTGGCGACAGCATCACGCACGAAGTTATAAGAGAGTTAGGCCTTCGCTATAATAAAGTAGTTACTAAGTGGTTTCAAAGGTGTAGAATATGCGCTCGTACCTCATCTGGGGCCGGATTCACAAAACTCACTTACGAGAAAATTTTCGCGTAAGAGAAATTTTTCTGCGTAAGTGGATTCACGAAGCGAAGAAAACGTCGTAAGAGGACGTGGTTCTCACATCGGCCGCTGCTATAGCGAGCGCTGGGGTTGCCGATTAATATGTCAGTGATAGTGATGCATTTGCGACGTAGGCGAAAAAGGCTCGTAAGTGGATTCACGAAGCGAAAATGGTCGCAAAAACAGCGTAGCTAAGCGGAAATCCTAAGAGTGGTCCGGAGCACTCTTACGAGCAACATGGTGGCGTTGGAACGGGCAACCGCGGCGGGTATTTGGGTGCCGTAGGTTATACTAAAAAAATTATGGCCATGTAAGCTGGCTGATGATTGCCGCATATGTAGAAGGCTCACAGCCTTGAGGTTTCTGTTGCTATTCTCTCTTACGCATTGGGCAATCTTGCCACTAGCACTTGTCCAGTAAGCTTGTTGTTGGAGTTATTAGAGGTGCCTATTGGGTATTTGCAGCAAAATAACTTATGCATGCAAATGCTTGCGATTGGATGAAAAATGAAGAGTTGCGTGAATGGTGCGTCATGCCAAAATCGGTGCGGTGTATGGTCAACATTTTTCACCTTGTTTTTGTTGCGTCTCCCAATAAGGCATACAAGCTGTGTTACCGTTGCAGCATTGGTCGCACTGTTGGAATGGAAGTTGAACAGTAGGCTCCAGTCAGCCATTCACGAACTCCTTATGTCGTTTACAGCTTCTCTAGCTGCAGTGGTCTTTATTATTTCCCAATAGGAACGCTCACCCAAATGCAGCTTCCGCTGTACATTATAGGCAGATTTACTGAAAACATATTGCTTCAACATACCCGCACATACAAGATATGTGTGATTTTGCGCATAAACTAAGAAATAAATTGAGTTTAATATACATTCACTGTCCGTAAAAGAAAATGAAAAGGTTTCGCTATGACAAATACTTAGGACGGAATGCAAGCGCCTAAAATGCACGCGAAAGCCTGTGCTAATGCAGTGGAATGTCACCTCTGCACTCGCGCATTTGACAATTAGTTTCTTCCTAATTGCACGTCAGAGTCTCAGCAAAAGGCCGCTTCGTCCCTTGAGGTGCGTATTGTGGCTGGAATGTTAACCTAACCGAAGTAATCGCGTAGTGATATGCCGTGCATCGCATCCAAGCCTACGCCAGGCATCATAAATATCGTAGCAGACGACGACAGCAGACGACGGTTTGAGCGAGAGGCCAAGCATGTGACTGGTTAGAACGAGGTAACTCTCTACAGCAGGCCATTTTATGACGTCACTAAAATGATGTCACTCACTTCTTTCACCGCGCATTTCTGTGGTGGTCGTCACATTATCCCCCTCGCAGATAAGAGAATTTTTCATATCGCCGTAAGGAACGCGTAAGTATTTTTTAAGAGCTCTCTTAAGGCGAAAAGAACATCATGGCGACGTAAACATAGTATGTGGGTGTTGTTTCGTGCTAACGTTTCTTGCTTGAGCTCCTTTACGATTCCATGGGATGTGTTGCTAATGCCGTCACTTTTGCGGTGCGTGAAAGTTTTGTGAAAACCATCGCCAGTGTCTCTATTTGAGCGGTGAACACTTTTGAAGCCTCTGCCTTTGTGCTCGTGAACAGGGAACCGCGGTCAGTGTGCCGCCGTGGACTCACATTTAGGAAGCCTGCATTGTGTGTTTGAAGACCGGTCAGTTCGTTTGCCTTGCTTTGTGGTCGTTTGTTTTTGTGGCGTACGCCGTTTCGCATTGACTGTGTTTGGGCGCGTTACTTCAAGGATACCTCCGTGTTTAGAAAGAAACGACCTAGGCGTGTGCGTAGGTGCTGTGTTGACACTTCGAAGTCTTTTGAAGAGGCAGAGACCATGTGGAAGCAGTGCAAAAGGTAACATAATTGTCGACTGCGCTACGCTTTGCCTTTGTGCCCTTCCACACCGTCACTTTGCTTGCGTTAGCCGCTAATGTGCGGAACCTGAAATAACACACCGATAAGTTCTGTTGTGCATTTTTTATTTTATTTATTTTATTTATTGACACTCTATGGCGTACAGGCCAAAACAGGAGTTCCCATATTAGGCACAAATGCAGTTGTTAATAAAAAATGCAAAGAGATTATAGTTTCTTTCACGGAACTTAAAAAAACCATAAAGATTCAGAAAGAAACGTAATGAAATAAGTGCACGAGGTGCTATTTTACGACACACATATCAACTTGCTCAGCAGAACACTCAACAAGACAATGCTTTCAAATATATAAATTGCTATTCCGACACTATTAAACGACATTAAGTACAATCGGTAAAATCGCTCAGCAAAGCCCTTTCAAGGATTTTAACCTCATTGAACGTTGCAGCATCGTGCGGTAACCTGCTGCACGCATCGATAGCCTACATAATAAAGAAGTTTTTAAAAGAATGTGTGTTGAGTCTTAAAGGCTGTACGTAATGTCTGGGGCCACTGCGCGAAAGTGATGAGTCAATAATTAATGTTTTGGCTATTTCGGTTTCATATTTCCCATAAAATATCTGGAAAGAAAACATTCAGGCTGTTGAAGCTCATTCTTTGCTGCACATTAGGAATCGATGCTAGCGCGGCGCTTTCAATGCCGTTACCGACTGCGTTCGTTGGAATGAGTTAAAAACAAATCGTAAAGCCCTATTTTGAACGCGTTCACACTTATCAATGTTTCTGCGTGTGTGTTGTTTCCATATCTGACATGCGTATTCCAGCAATGGCGAAATTGTAGTCTTATATGCTACAAGGTTTACCTCAGTTGTCGCGTCACTTAGGTACGACGAAACATCCATGGTTTATTTGTGACACTGTCAAAAGCGCAACGATTTCGGTGGCGGAAAAATTCGGCTTCAGCGCTTTCGGCATGGCGATGGCTAAACAGCAATCTGGTATGTCAGAGGCGTCTGAAGTTCCCGCACACACGGAAAAGTTCGTTTCGGCTATTGACCACCTGGGGTTCTTTAACGTGCTCTGACATCGCACCGCACACGGGCCTCAACATTTCGCCTCCGTCGAAATGCAGCTGCCGCGGCCGGGATTCGATCCCGCGACCGTCGCATCAGCAGCCGAATGCCATATCCACTACACCACCGTGGCGGGGCTTTGGACTCCTTTTTGTTACTTCTTAACTGCATACGCCGTCATTTACAAAAGCAGCACTTACTAACGTATTAAAGATACAAACTCTACCTAAATTACCGAATTTTCTCAGTGTGTCATGAGAATAGCAGTAGTATTCAAAAATCTGATGACTAATTTATTCAAAGTGGGCCTCTGTATAAGCATATGCATCTTTTCGTATGTCGGATTTATTGAAATCTATTCATGGCTTCAATTTGACACATCACGTGGAGGATGCATTTTTGGAATTTGTTTATCAAGCCGAACAGCTTTTATATGGCCTCAAAAGCTGCATCGATGTTTGTTCTAAGATTTTTGGCGAAACAACAATTTACGTCGAGCTACAAGACATTATCATGCAAATAAGTGTACTGCGTACGAACGACCCCAATGAATTGCGAGGCAGTGCATATTCATCAAAATGCATCTGAAATGACAATGAAAGGAGCAAACCTTGAGTGACATCTGCCCACCCAGTCGAAAAATCCGCCAGACCGGGTCTGGTGTGTTTTACCCGTTCACACCAGAGCGGAAATTCAGACACGGGTTCTGGCGTGTCTGGTGTACCCGGCCGGTTTGGTGTGATCTGGCGTATCCGGTCGGTTTGGCATGGTTTGGTGTGATCTGGCGTATCCGGCCGGTTTGGTGTGATCTGGTGTATCCGGCCGGTTTGGCGTGTTTTGGTGTGATCTGGTGTGCCCGGCCGGTTTGGCGTGTTTTGGTGTGATCTGGTGTACCCGGCCGGTTTGACATGGTTTGGTGTATCTGGCTAGTTTTGTGTAATCTGGCACCAACCGATCAGTGCCACATACTATAACTTCGCACGGTTACAGTGTTGCCAAGACAGCGGATGTTACTAATCTTAGTACCATTGTGCCATGATTAAAATGTACTGTGGATCAAAATGTGCACGCTTTTTTATACCCGAGAAATAATGGCAGGCTGCAAGACACAGTAGTTTGGATATAAAAAAATGGCCGACTTGTTTATTTCATCCTCGGTCCTCTCAGCTTACTAGTTTTCTGGAACAGCCATTCAAACCTTTTGTGGCCTTCTTTGACTTTTCTTCAGAGTGGCCTCGGACAGCAGTGTGGCACCTGAAAAAGACAAAAACAGTGTGTTATAGGAGTTCCCTCATTTATAGGAACACTACGGGCACATATTAGGTTGAGCAAGACTGAAAGAATGGGTTTGTGTTATAACCACTTTGCTATTCCTGGTGAGAATGGAGAAGTTGTAAGAAAACGACAAAACTAAAAAATTGGAGTTTGTTTTTTTAAATGTGGAAACATGGGAATGTAGGCTACGTGAGAGCCGGCTATCCCATAAAAACTGAAGGATCCACTCCGAAAATTGGAGTGGTGCCTTCCTATTCCACTGCGTTTATATCTGTCTGATGTCAGCTCACCTATTTTGAATGCTCGACTAACTGCTCCAGGTTTTAAATAATGCATTGGATAAAATCCGACAATAACTAAACGTACAGTAGCGACACTTATTGCTCAATATTAAGGCCATGGAGCTCACTGCGTCGTAGCATTGGCAGCCAAGATCATGACGTCAGGTCCACTTTCTGGCGTGGGTGATTGAAACTGAGCTGCAATGTCGGAGATTGTCAGTGCATGTTTAGGGATGTCAAACCCCAGAAATCAATCAACCATGTCACCTGATAACAGCTCATTAAAGTAACATTAGCAGTGAGTATACCATTGTGCAGAATATGCAACTTGCTTCCCATACAGCCCGATATTGTGAAAGGAAATTTCAGCTCTTCAAAATATTTTAAGTTTTTGTTACTCCTGATGAAGCCAAGAAAGGCATAGGGGAAATTGTAGTTTTTTTATGTACTGTAGTAATTATGGAATAGATGGAAAGGAATTAAGTGGTCAAACACACACACCCACCTCTGGTAAAGACCAAACCTACAACCTTCAGATAACGTGTCCAATGCTCTACCGAATGAGCTGCAAAGGCAGTCATTCTCCCGTCCACATTATTGGGTACTCGTGAGTGTACAATCCCAGGAGTGCTAGAAAGCACCACTCGTTGCCATGGCGATGAGAATGGTATACTTTGTGCCAGATGACGGCTCGTAGAACATATTTTTTGTAAGATGGCTGCTGCCCAACTTGCCCTATGCTTTCCTTGGCATCATTAGGTTGTTTCTAACAAAGAAATGTGCCCTGCCACTGTGGTCTAGTGGATATGGCACTCATGTGTGGATACGAAGGTAGCGGGATCGAATCCTGGCAGCTATGGCTGCACTGCAATGGAGGCGTCAAAGAATCCCAGGTGGTCAAAATTCTGCCCACCAGAATCCCAGGTGGCGGCTTATATACGCTGACAGCAGCGGCGTATTAGCTAGATTTTCATCTGTGCTCTGTTAACCTTTCCTTTCAGTCTTACTTTATTCCTGCAAAGTTCAAGTCTGCACAAGAACCAAGAACTTCGTTTTTTTACATTGCAGCTGTTGCAGTTACTTAAACTGGTGGTGGCAGTGACCAGACACCATCGTAATGAGCCCGTAATAGCCGAGTGTAAAACGCATCAGCACATTGCTGTTGTCATGTGAAAACAAACCGCTTCATGTGATAGTGCTGTAGTGCGCAGAACGCAACTTGGACAAAATGCACAGAGATGTCCATGACTTTCAAAGTGGCGTGATGGACAAGGAAAAAAAAACGGGGGTCTCGTTTTTGTTTACTACTACGAACGTTCACATGCATTCACAGAAGCTAGGCAGGTGTTGGATGATATTTACAGATGTTTACGACCTGGTGTCAGAACCTTATGATCTTTCGGAATGTTTCTGTCCGTTTCAAGATCTGCGAGAAAAGGCTGCGGTCACCTTCTGACTGGTTTGATTTATTATATCTTGCTTACGACATTCCGGAACACCAAATACTGCCGCCTAATCCCTTTAGCAAAAAGCACACATGAGTAATTGGATAAAGCATTGCATGACTGCATTTGTGTTCTTCAGCATAGGGAGCATAGGAACGGATAAGTGGCTGCTCACTTTGGCCGCATGCAGCGGTCAGCTGTTTGCTATGCGCAGATATCACTAAGCCTTCACCGCTTCGAAAGCAGTGGGCGGTTCATTACTAAAGGACGCCAACACCCATAACATTCTAAGTTTTGTTACCGTTGTTGCCACTGTACCTTCTGCTCATAATTATGTGAAAGGTTGAAGGGAACAGCAAAATATTGGGAGCACCGCTAGCTACGACGTAGGTATATATGGATGAGCTTTCGCTACGCACCGTGCGCTGTGCATGCACTGTGCTTGGTTTTTATCACAGGTTCATAATAGAAACTAGAAGAGCCGCAGTCCTGACGAAGACAAGTCCACTTGTCGAAACGTTGGCTCCTGCGACATTCCCTGTTCTACATTTTTTTTAGCGATCTGTTCATAGGCTCGCAATAGGCGATTTGCAGTCGTCACTGATTTTTTTATGCGGTTAGTTTAAGCATCACTGCGCTTTGTTGGCCAATACTTTCCTTAAAGAAAAGGGGAAAAAACAAGCGTTGTCCAGTCTGCCACCTTGAGTGGC
>JABSTT010003421.1:0-27765 GCA_013339685.2 Hyalomma asiaticum | reverse complement strand
TAAGTTTTCATAACAATCCTTGCACTTCTTCAGCTGTACATCATTGAGAACAAGTGCAGTGCAATCAGGCCACAGTCGTGTCCATACTGAGCCTATGTGAACAAACAACCAAGTGTACCTCATTGCCATTTTGTAATATCTTCTGCACTGAATTTGATCCCTCTGTAAAGGGTGCACTTTGGACTCTTAGCTCAACTTTGTTTCATACTCAATTGGAGTGCACAGGTAATTTTGAAATTAATTTAACTATAATGGTTCATGTTGAAATCAAATTAATGCAGTATGGTTTTCATTCTAGAGAGCACATTGTCATAACTTACTTGAAAACTTCTGTTCTTATCTTGCAATCACAATGACAGCAATATATGCGTTGCTGAGTGTCTACCTTGAAGATATATATTTTGTTACAAATCTGTTTGCAACATGCGTACAATTTTCGGAAGCTCACTTTTGCAAGTAATGTGGTGTAAAAGCTAATGTAACACTGCTTTTTCAACTCCACAGAAGTGTTTTTGTTTGCATTGTAGCTTAGCTTTAATTGGGCCACGCTTTATCCTATTCAGGTTCCGAACCGCAAGGATATGAGGTGCTTGCGGAGGGCCATGAGAAAGGCAAGTTCTGCAGGGTAGAACCTTTGCAAGAAGAAAAATGCTGGGTTTAGAAGTGTGCATATAAA
This sequence comes from Hyalomma asiaticum, assembly GCA_013339685.2. Lineage (NCBI taxonomy): Eukaryota > Metazoa > Arthropoda > Arachnida > Ixodida > Ixodidae > Hyalomma > Hyalomma asiaticum. The sequence continues at coordinate 27,089 of JABSTT010003421.1, read as the reverse complement.
CATGCCCTGAAGGCTACATACTTCTGTTAGCATAAAACTGAAACGATTTCATTTTATGAAACATTATGCTAATTAGAATTCTTGTCAGTGTATGTGAAGCTGCATCAATGCTGTGTCAATGTATGTAGGTGCATGCATAGCTCAACATTCCATTCATGTTTTACAGGTTTTTTTTTCATGCTCTTTGCCCACACATTTATGAATGGGTGACAAAACCTGCATATGTGATTGCACCCTTCATTACATGTTGGGTGTGAATTTATGTACAGTACTTTTAAGAGCCTTGAACTTCCAGTTGTACTGCTTTTGCAAATGCTTGACTTTTATTTTACTTGCATAAAGTGGACTCTCGATAATTCAGACTCTGATAATCCTAACGTTTAACTATTTAAAAAATTTCAAATTTTTGGTTGGCCTGCTATGTTTCTATATGTATTTAAAAGCTGCTTAACTGAAACAGCAGCATTCATTTGATTCTGTTCATTCATACTTTGCTTTTCCTTACGAGATATATTGGCTGCTTTGATTTCTTCCAGCTGAACATTATTGCTGATATATTTTTTAGCAGCCAGAAATAAAGGCGATTGCCTGTCAGCACTTGTGAAAGCATTCAAAACCACTAGCAGAAAAAAAAACATTCATGTGGCAACAATGGACGTAATAACTGGCCATCTCTTTTTCCTGGAATGTTGCACTGTGCCATATTTCTGCTTGCATATGATAATTCAAATGAAATTCTGGGGTCCCCTTGAGTTTTAATGGAGAGTACACCATATCTTTCAAGGCTGTTCAAGGGTCGTTAAGTGTAATGAGGCAGTTAGTTTCACAGGTGGTGAGTCAATTGTGTTAGTTCACTTAATACTTAATACGCAGAAGGTTCTGTTTGTTGCTGTTGATTTCATGAGCATCACCTGCCATGTAGCTAAATAGGGCGTGTGCCGTTAAGCTCAAGGGTAGGTGTCTTGGTTATATTGATAGTGTTTTGATGGGGATCAAATACAGGGTCACACATGTACTTAGGTTTAGGTGCATATTAAAGAACTTGGATGTTTGATAGTTGAAGCCCCAACTGCAGCCTGCCTTATTGCTTTGGCACATGAAACCCAAGAAATCATTGTGTAATGAGCATGAACTAAGTACTCCCATATTTACACTTATAGATGACTGCAGCCTGCTACGTGAGGGGATGCCTCTTCCTCCTCAGCCACCTTCGGCGGAGACAACGGATAACACAAGTAAGCTCATCCAGTTCAGTAATGCTTGTACAGTGGAACCCCGCTGTTACGTTCCTCACTGCTGCGTTTTCCCGGCTGTTACGCTGTTTTTCATGGGTCCCGGCATAGCTCCCATAGGGTCCCATGTATTGCAAACCCCGCTGTTACGTCGCAACTGTGGGCGTGTTCCCGCATGATGCGTCGCAACCTGGCACGCCGTATCCGCCCGGGCATCGCTATTTTGATTTTACTTTTGACAGTCTTGGTCACACTTGCAGGAATCGCCGCCCGCTGATGGCTGCCGAGATAGCGCCAGCGCTATCTCGGCAGCCATGCGATCGCTCGGCAGCAGAGCGACACCCCCCTCCCGCTTTTGCGTCTTTTCATGCACGTGAAAGACGGGCGGGGCGTTTCCTTCCCGCTTCGACGGCAAGCGATCTGATAGGGTGATGTTATCGCTTCCGAGCGACGGAGATGTGCCTGGCGCGTTTGACCTCTGCTTCAGCCGTTTTCGTCGCCCCCACTCGAGTGCTTTTATTCTAGCGACCGCACTTTGGGCTCTGGGGGCTTCCGGAGAAAAGAATCGGAAAAAGGAACATCGCAATCGCAGCCCCTTTTGCGTATGACAGTGCTCGCCCGCGCAGCGAGGGGCGCGGCCGCGCGGCTGTCCAAAGTCTGTCCGTGCGCTCGCCGGCGAGCTGGTTCGGGCCGGACGGCGAGCGCAAAATATACGAGAAATTTTTTTTTGTATTGCTGGCTAAATGTCAGGGGTGCGCAAATTATGCAAGGGCGCAAATTATGCGGGTAAATACGGTTAACAAGCACTGAAGACTGAACGTGAAGGCTCTATCGAGCGATCGCGTGGACCCGACGCGACCAGCCACGCGCGGGGTGCCGGAACAGGATGCGGGCGACTTGCCTTCAAAATTGGCGCGTCACGCTGCTATCACAGTTTTGATTGCGATCTCTGAGGCCATACTTTCTCTCATCGGGGCGCCGAAGGCTATAATGGCGGCCCATTCACTGCGCTCGACAGCCACAAACGGAGTCCGAATTATCGAATTTAGAGCTAGAAACCGTCCGAAATATCAGCCGGTTTTATCACAATAAGCCTATGTTGGCACTAGCGGTACTGCGCGGCTGTCCGGATTATCGGTCGGCGACCTAGATGGCTCACCTTGCTGAAATAAATTGTTTGAAATCAAAGCGGCCCTGTTCTCATTCATGTTGGGAGCTTTCCTCACTCTTGCGTTTTCCCGGTTGTTACGTTTTTTTCCCCCTGTCCGCTGAAAAACGTATGAACGGGGTTCCACTTATTATCCATTAAAGGGGCACTGACATCAAAATTTTGCTGCTGAGACAGCCTGCGGGATCGATTTTCTGGGACATGCACATGTCATCTACCAAATCTTAACAGCGAACAAAGCACCAAAGGTAATTTAAATGAACCTTGAAGTTTGCATGTGCAATCAAGCGCTAGACGCTGTACCTCGGGTCATCGACAAGAGCAAAGGTGACCCGAAGGGGACCCCTAACTTCTGCAACGTCACCACGTCTGCCGAGCTGCGAGCAGTGCAGCTAGCAATGACGACGTCACGGCCACGATAGCTTATCCGCTGCGCCTGCTTTAGTAGACTGTCGGCGACGCCAGGCCTCCAGAAAATAGTTGCCACCCAACAACGATGACAACAACAGCGGCAACAACGTGCTGGATGTGCGACAGGCGAACGAAAACGAGCACGCATCGCATGTTGTGTGGAGGTGCGTCAGTTATCTGTGCGGAGGTGGTCGAAATTGTTTACCCCATTGGGAGCTCTAGATGGCACCAGTTACACCAGGTGCCTTGTCGTTTTTTGGAGCTCTCCCAAACCAAAACTGAAACTAGTCGGTAATAAACAGGCCGTAAATAATTATCTGTCGCGCGCTGGAGCGATTAATGTGCCGTGTTATAGCTAACAGGTCCCCAGCTATGTATTGCAGAGAAAAAAGAGCTGACGAAAATTTTTGTGTCAGTGCCCCTTTAACATGTAAGTGACAGTGTGTGCAGCAGCCTTTAGACCATTGCCATTGTGCACAAAACAGCAAGATTATTGTGAAAGCACTGATCAGCAAAATGTGTTGGTTCATGCAATGATTTCTGAATTTGCAATGCTTATATATTCGCATTCACTTTGTGAATGAAGCATCATTTTACTTTTAATCGAAGTGTCATGTTAGGTTTCGTTGTTGTTTAAAGTCTGCCCATGAAAGGAAAACACTTTGAGGGTGTCCACACAGATAAAGATTATTCGACAACTTGTCAAAAGGGAGACGTGATATTTTGGCTATTTATCAAGTTCAGTATCATACAGATTGCTGGTGCAAACTTGCTGCTACCTGCTAGTGTATACCACAGCAGACTGGCACTTGGGACAAGCCTCTCCTCTCAGCGTTATTATGTGACATTTGAGAATGACGTAAGCAGGGTAATTATTCTTCATATCTGATCCGGTCAAAGTACATAATGGTAATGTGCTTGCACGACAATAAAGATGGTTGATTTATTGCTTTAATGCTTGCTTTTCATGAAACTGTAGTACTTATAAAAATAATTTTTGAAAATTCAAGGTGGTGACCAGGCGCCGGCAGGAGCTTCCACGTCCCCGATGGAAGTTTTTGAAGGAACCGGGGAAGATGTAAGTACTAAGATGTGTCTCTGAATAATGTGCAGGTGTGCACATTATATGTAATAGATATGTGCTTATTGTGGGGGCACAGAGTTATTGCATATGAAAGTTGCATCAAGCTTTAGCATCTGTAACCAAGTTATCACAGCATGTGTAGAGCCACTCTGTATCGCAGTGATGTCAGTGTTCCATCTCAATGCAACAGTGCAATTCTAAGCTCACAGTTGTGACTCGCTCTGACATTGCTTAGCATGGCATTAGTTCAATTTAAGCCATTGCTGTCGCTTTCTGACCAGATGGGCGGAGTGCAGACAAGCTCATGTTTTCTGGCATAGGTGTATGGATGTGTGTGCCTGTTTTGTTCAAATACACTAAAAGATCCCTGATTATAATTTAATGTGCTTGCTTGCAGGGTTTAATTCAATTTAAAACTAGTGATGGAGGATTTGTAAAATCATCACCTTTTACCTGTAAGAGAACTAGTACATAAATCTTTCTTTTTTCTTGAGATATTGCTTTATTGAAAGTCCGTGCAGTTTGGCAGCACAATTGGTGATCACTTATATTGATTTTTGTGATGCATTATTGCTGCAGCTTGTAAAAGTAAAACTGAAATGTGCTTTAGTCATCATCCAGGCAACTAAGTGTTCAAAAGTACAAAAAAAAATCCAAGCAACCTACCATATCTTTGAGATTTTCTGTGACCATTAGGCATTTCAATGGTCGCAGTGCTTGGCATGTTATCCAAGCGTAGTGTAAGGAGTACTGCCTGTATTAATATCGCACTGGGTGCCAGTCATACAGCCCTGCAAAACTGATTGGTGTAGCTTTTATGTACTTTCAGCAGGCCTTCCGAATGTGAACAATGAAAGGAGACTGAATTACATCTTGAGAAGGTTCGAAAATATCTCTGGAGTTCTGAAAAGTTGGCATAACTCAGTGCATCCTTGGATGGCCTCGCCTCTCCTTTTTTCTGGCACGAGCCCTATATTTCTGATTGCGGGAAGGCTGTGACATTGCATATGCTGCACAAAATGAATACCCATTTCGGTTTCAACACAGTTCACTTGTTTACTTAAAATTGTTAGTGAGTTTTTGAGCAAATTGAACCACCCTGGCTGCAACAGGACTCAGTATACCTTTGAAAAATAGCTATATCAGAATATGGTCTGGAGTTCCCTATTAACAACATACACAACTCTGATGGTTCATTCACGTGCCACGGCCAGCAAACTAAACTGCCTCGGCACTTATTTCAGGTTCATCTCGGCTCTGGCATTATGGTGAAGGCCCACAAGCTGAATTACATAATGCGGAGCCGAAATGTCACCAAGGTGGCGCGGGACATGGCCCGGTTCTTCTGGACTCCATCGGAGCTGCAAGTGCGTAGCCTGACGGGGCAGCCCTGCCGGCGACTGGCGGACAGTGTGGCCAAGCAGCAGGCCACACCAGAGAAGGCAGAGGCCATCATGAATATGCTTTTTATTTAAAAAGCATTCCATAGCATTGAAAGCATGGCAGAATTTCAAATGACTTCCAATGAAACCACACAGTAATTAGAACTTCCCACAGAGCGCGCTTGTGGATGTGATGTATGCATGAAGACTGTGGTACACGCTACAGTGGCCTATTCCACAAATCCCGCTTTACTTGCATGACCACTTTCTGTGTAAACGCAGGGCTGAGCAGAGACAGTACACACATTTGGTAATTCATTGAAGCCTACAGTTAACGTAATATGCCTGCCACTGCGGCACTTCAGTTTTTTAGAATCCTTGCTGCTATTCCACAAGTAAGATAACTCATTTTAGTACACTCATAATTACAGTCTCGGCACTCTGCTATAGTGCTGCAGTGCTTGCGGTGCTTGGCTGCTGACCCGAAAGAGGGAGGTAGTTGCATTTTTGGTGTAGTTTAAAATGGTAGAGGACTGTATGCTGTGTGTTTTCAGTGCCCTTTGAAGAACCCCAGGTGGACAAAATTTCTGGCACCCTCCAAAGTGGCATGCCTTATAATCATATTGTGGCTTTGGCATGTAAGAACCAAGTAATTATTAATTACAGTCATAGCAATGTGCCTTTTCTATTCATGCTTACACTGACTGGCTGGCTCTGTATCGAGAGCACTGGCACAGCGATAAATATTTGTGGGGGTTGTGTTACTTGGGTTTGGTAGCTAAATATTGGTGGAAAATGGCGTGCCTGAAGGGGGGGGGGGGGTTGTCAAAAATGTTTTGCCAGGTGTTTTGACACTGAAACACCATCTCCTCCTCCCCCCTATTCTACGCTTCTAATAGAGAGTAGCAGTTGTGGATTCGGTTTTGTTTTAGATTTAAGTGCACAAAGAATAAAAGAAAGCTGCACAATAGATGGTGCTGAATAAGTTCCTTGATGATTCTTTTCAGTCAGTCTTTGTATCCAGATCTTGAAATAGACAAAGTAAGGCAGTTGAAAGTGTAGATCTCTAGGTTGCTTGGTGTTCTTGTAACCTGTGTGCTTTAAGATACACTCTGCTTTAATACAGCTATGGTCATTGAGTTTATGTGATGACAAGAAGACTAAAATAAATTGTGTTAACGAAATGTATTGTGTGCAGGCCAATACTTCTGGTCAAGGTCAAATTAACTGAAAAAATACCATATAAGCTAGTCGAATGCAAAGATGTCTATTGTATAGGACACAACAATTTTGAATTTAACCTTGCCTTATGTTTGCTGTTTTAAATGTACAATTTTTTCCATGCAGACGTCATCCGAAAGGTTGTCGAGGACAACCCCACGGAGGAGGAGGGTTCAAAAAGGCTGGCCGTGGGAAGGAAGGCCTTGCGCGACATATTCGCTGAAATGGGCCGGCTGGGACAGAGGAGCCGGACTCCTCAGAATTAAGCACTTAGCGGCAAATAAATGTATTCGTTGTAATTTATTTAGCTCGGAACTTGTCTTTTTTTTTGCTCCACATTCAAAATTAATCCACCTCCATTGCTGATTTATGTTGTGCAAACAAGGTATTGCAATTGAAGAGCTTGCTTTCTCTTCATTTCAACTCGTGCATGCAATGTTGAGAATGTGCCCAACACACTGCATGCTCTTTCTATATATAAATCACATGTGCAGTGTACCCAGTGTGCAGTGCACGCAGTGCGCAGTGTACCCAGTGCGCAGTGCACGCAGTGTGCAGTGCACGCAGTGTGCAGTGCACGCAGTGCGCAGTGTACCCAGTGAGCAGTGTCCCCAGTGTGCAGTGCACGCAGTGTGCAGTGTACCCAGTGTGCAGTGTCCCCCAGTGTGCCAGTGTGCAGTGTACGCAGTGTGCAGTGTACAGTGCCACACCGGTCCGATAATCAGGTGGCACTGGCCCAGTGCCACTGTTTTTTCCAATAGGGTTTCCAAGAAAACGATACGCAGCATTGTAGTTCTCCAGGGAACAAAGGTGAGAATGTCAATTTAAGCATCATTTAGCTTCAGCTACGCTATCGTCCCTGCGTCGAATAAATATTGAAATAATATTTTCTCGTGAGGAAAAGCCTGAGATCGAGGAAAAGCCTGAGACCGACCTTGCGTGGCACTAATCCCAGAATTCGAGCATGTCTGTCCGTGCAAGGTAAGTGGACATCAAGAAGACGACGGTGGCGATTCCGCTCGGCTAAATTGTCCCTGTGTGCATACGAAAATATCTGCAGCATTCCTTGAAAACCGCTGCACGATTTTCAGGCGAGCGGCAGCGTTATTATCAGTTCAGTCGGTGGACCAAGTTCGAGTCGAGGAACATTTAGGAATACCGGGGTAAAGATAGCAGTGGCAATGTGCTAGTTTTCACGAGTAACAGATCGGCTTGAAGATACTGGGAGCCCCGCCACGGTGGTCTAGTGGCTAAGGTACTCGGCTGCTGATCCGAGGGTCGCGGAATCGAATCCCGGCCGCGGCGGCTGCATTTCGATGGAGGCGAAATGTTGAGGCCCGTGTGCTGTGCGATGTCAGTGCACGTTAAAGAACCCCAGGTGGTCAAAATTTCCGGAGTCCTCCACTACGGCGTCTCTCATAATCAGAGCTGGTTTTGGGACATTAAACACCACAAACCAAACAATCGTGCTATGTAGAACAGCGGAATACTACATTATTGGCGTAAATGAAGTGTATTCGAGATAAGTAAAGTGACTGTTCATGTTGATTTGCTGTCAACGGGTGATCTAATGATGCTTCTCTACAGTTACAGACCAGAATATCTTCAGCGAGTGGCGGCAAGTGGCCGTTCAGCAGTGTGCGTGTGGGGTCTCGTGACCAAAGAAGGCCATGGTCCGCTAGTCCGCATAGAGGACAGATATACGTCTGAAGGCTACTGCGCGATCCTGGACGACGTGATGGTGCCCTACTTGCTGAATGGTTCCTTCCGGGAAGGTGACTACGTCTTACAACAAGACAACTCGCCTGTTCATACATTCCGAAGGGTAACAAGGTTTTTCGGGGATCGTGGCCTTAACACTCTTAGCTGGCCGCCCCAGTCCCCAGACCTCAATATCATCGAGAACGTGTGGGGCCTCTTGAAAACCGCTCTAGCGAGACGGTCTCTGCACGGACTCTCGGCGGACGACCTCTGGGGCGCCATAAAGGAGGAGTGGGAGCGGCTCAGAAGCGACAGCTCCCTGACGGCCGCCTTGTACAACTCGCTGCCCTCAAGAATGGCAGCTGTTGTCGCAGCAAATGGGGATGCCACTAGGTATTGAGAGGTGGCTCATTACAACACGTTTCAGATTTTTTTTTGTTGGTGGTCGAGACAAAAGAAAGTGTTTCGTATTTTTTATATTAATAAATGTATTGATATGTGTCATTGCATTCTGTGGGATCGCGTGTTTTACCTTACACATGCATTTAGTAAAATTTTTGCAAACATATAAAATTTTATTTGCCTCAAGTTTTTTTTTACGTAGCAACATCTCCTTCGTTGTCACGGCAGCCAGGATGCTTTGATTGTGCATCACGTTATAGCACCAAGCTCACATATACTAAACGCCTAAGTACTTTCCCTTTCGGCCGACAGACCAGTACATTCCGGGTAAGTGGGGCTCTACCTCGAAGGAAAATTTTTGCGGCGTACAGTGATACACTTTCCAAAATGAAAACCACAACCAGACCTTCACCTGAGTGCGTCCCTCTTGCCTATGCATATCTAGTTTCGGCGAAGCGCAACTCGCGTAAGCCGAGAGACAGAACTTATACGTGCAGATTGTGCTCGCGCACCACGCTCGATTTGTTTGCAGCAGACGACGCGCTGCAGGCATCGCCGGTTGCGCTATCGGAGCGCGGGAGCGTAATCAGCAGCGCTTGTCTAGCGGCCGGGACTGTTCATTTTTTTCGCCGATAGATGACGCCAAAAGCGAACGTGCTTTCTTTAGCTGTCGTTTGGTGGCGCTGTGGGCGCCGCCGCGGAGCGCAGGCCACGCGATCGTGTGTTCCCTTTCATAAAGGACGACAGTGTACAACAGCTACCAGCTCTGCTTGGACCACCTCGCCGAAAGTGCCTACGCGAACCCCGCCAAAACAAGACACTTTAGCGCATTTCGATGTCTGGGCAAACAGCGTTCAAGGTATTGTCTTAATGCAGACATTCATAGCTCACATTGTTGCGCTATAATTCAGCTGCGATACACGAATTTTGAGATCTTGTACTTGATGCCGTGAAGCTCGCACAAGTAATACTACTTGGCATTCTTGCTACGAATACTTTAAATTTAATGTCAAATGAGGAGGAAACAGCTCTTTCTAGAAATGCCAGAAATATTTTATTACACCGAGAAAGCGCCTCGCCACGGTGGTCTAGTGGTTATGGCACTCGGCTGCAAATCCGAAGGTCGCGGGATCGAATCCCGGCCGCGGCGGCTGCATTTCTATGGAGGCGAAATGTTGAGGCACGTGTGCGGTGCGATTTGAGTGCACGTTAAAGAACCCCAGGTGGTCAAAATTTCCGGAAACCTCCACTATGGCGTCTCTCATAATCAAAGCTGGTTTTTCGACGTTAAACCCCACAAATCAATCAAAATCAATCAACACCAAGAAAGCACGCTGTGCCACAAGAAGTGTACCAGCGAAGTTGGGAGCTTTCACTGGTTTGTTAAGGCGTCTTCGAAAGCCAAATGACAAATTACCTCCAGCCAATTGGAAAACTAATAGCACAGCTCAGATTTGTCCCATGCTTTCAACATGACGCACGAAGCTGAGCTTATGAGCTCTATAAAAGGAATACTTTATATGATTTAGGCATATTAGAGGAATGTCTTGAAAACCGGTCAGAATAGGCTTGTTCTGAGCTATGTGCCTAGGCTGATTCATTAAATGCAGTCGAACTGAGTTACTTTTTCGAACATGTCTCGAAGGTGCGCGTTCCGTAATGCCTTTGCGTATCACTCTGTCCTAGCCCAATTTCCAATGATCAATAACCATCGACAGTTGTCTATAGTGCATTTATTTTTTCTCGATGGAAAGCTCTGTCTGCGCAGCGTGACGTTTGTTGTTTGATGTTTTAGGATTGTTATACCCATGCCTAACTGTGATACAAAATATGTGCATTACAAATTGCGAAGAATAACTGCAATATACGGCTGTACAATTCTGTAATGATGCCCTGTTAGCAATGCTACAGCTTTGAACGAGGGTTTACGCGATGTATCGAGAAATAAAGCCAAGTGTTAAAATTGTAATTTGCTCAGTATGTAACGGTACATTAGCACAAGCTGAGTGATGTAGGAAATTAGCTTGCTATAGAAGGCTGTTTCGACTAGCAGGTTTCATAGGAAAAACAAACAGCAGCTGGTAGTGTTGGGCTCAACGTGCTGGTCATCTGCACTGCATGATAAGGTCATTATTTGGAAACGTGTTAGTAAGAACCGTTGTTTCGAGGGGATTGTATTGTGTACAGCCAATGAACGTGGTGGCCTCCGCAGCGATATTCTGTATACGATGAATTGTGTGAAGACTGTTTGTGCAACCGATACGAACATTTGTATTTACTGTACGAGATACACCGCTGTGTGCTATTGTGCCATGTATTGTTTTATCGTTTGCAATACGTTGCTAATAATATCAGTGAATAAACTACATTTTCCGACTACTACTTTTTCTTGCTCAAACAAAATTGTCACGCTTCAAGGCTTGCTGGCTCGCGCGCATTCAACTGAGAAATATTTTCAAACAAATGTTTCGTGGTCGTGCTGAAAGTCTGAGAAAATCAGCAACCGAAAGCTGTCGAAAATAAGATATGCAGCAGCAACACAACCTGAAAAAAATGCAAGCGGTGCTCTGTTCCGCTTGCGGCTCACAAGGCAGTCGCGCGCTCGTCGAGCGATAACAGACCACAAGCAGCTCGGTGTTTCCTCCTTTTTCATTTACAAAGGCGGTGCCATAGCAGTATCAGCAATTTTTTATTGTTTTTGGTTTCACTCTTTTGGCCTACCAAACACCAGGGGACAAATTGGCGCTATTGACGCAATTATCGCTTACCCGGGGGGTATACTAACGGACCTAGCCCTGGAACAGGGCCGCTCAATGGAAGCAAGGTGCGGCCTGCCGAACGCGCCTTTCCGCCTGTGGTTGCGATAGTTGTTGCTCGCTCCGCCGCGGTGGCACTGCACATCGGCGAAGAAGGGGTTCCACGGGGCTCAGGAGGCCGCGTAGGTAGTAATCAATAAGGTACCCGGGGGGGGAACCTCAGAGTAGCATCACCATCGATAACAGAAAAAGGATCAAACGGACAGCTCGTCGTGCAATAGGCTAAATATGCACTGCGGTAGAAGAAACGAAAAGCAGTTGGAAAATGAGGCGCAGCAGTTAAATTTACAAATAACAGGTGTGGATGCGGATAAGAAACGCGCCTTAGAGACTCGGAAGCGCCACCAGTGACTGAGAACTATGTTTGGGAAGGGTGCAACAGAAGTGTGGAAAAGTGTAATGGTTCCAGGACCTTAAAAATGCAGTTGTTTCCTTGAAGTGAGGCAACGCGCGCCGGCGTTCGACATGGCGTCGGGATGTTGTGCGTCGATTGCGCGGAAATGCCCGACGCGTGCGAAAGAGTGGCACGCGCGATATTCGGAAAGGGAAAAGGAAGCAGAAGGCATGCCTTACTAAAATTTTAAACTTGTTCAACAAGAAAATCGGTTTTGTCGCCCTCCGCTGCTGCTTTTGTAATCTTCGTTATAGACTGTATCCTATAATTTATATTGCCAAAGCAGAAATAAAAATGACCTCATGACACCGCCTGTGTACATGTAAGCACGAGTCGATCACGGCCACGAAGTCCGAGTACCAAGTTACCAGACAAATACCTTCAACTCATTCTGAGTGGAACCACCTGCCCGCCTCGGTCGCCAGCAAGGGAGACCGTTCATCTTTTCGAGCTGCTTTGTATGATATTGTATAACATTAATGCGTAACCACTCCTCTCTATAACACCATTTGGCATTGAGATTATCTTTAATAAATAAATAAATAGACTGCACCACTCGATCGTCTTCGTATTGCTTTAGCGTCTCCTGAACACCGTCGCAATTTTTTTGTAGCTTTTTTAGTCGCTTGTTGAGTCTGCTAGCTCGCATTTTCAGGCGGTGCGCGTTCCTCTTGGTATCTGCCATAAAGCTTCCTAAAGTGAACGTCGTCTGGCATTCTTGCGCTTCCACAACGCCTTGCAAGCTGCATCCAGTGCCCATGTAGTTTTCCGGACCAGCGAGCTCGTCCGCATGCGGCGGCGTTGCGCACACAGCTCACACAGCTCCTGCACACAGCTCCTGGAGTGAGTCAACTACTTTAGTTATGGTAGTGGCAGGTGCGACACGCACTACGGATCGGCGTTTCTGCGAGGCCGCGGGCAACATGTATGTACGCAGGGTACGAAGTAAATTGGGTCGACACGGCTGTCGGCCGCAGCATCTTGCGATTTAATCCTACCTTGTAGTCTTCCTCATTGAAGTGAATCGAACTAACGGCCCTCAGTAGTTAGGCACCCACTGCCCACCTTTCTCGTTGCCTCATTGCGAAATGTGTCGCAGTCAGGCATCCCGGAGTTCATAATCAAAAGAAGAGGCGTGCAGGACACGGACACAAGGAGAGCAGTGAACAACACGAACGCCGACTAACAACTGATGCACAGCACAGAGGCGAAAAAGAAAGAAGACACACAGCTTATCTGCGCATGCTCGGAATGGTAGCGCCACCTGTCAATCGGTTACACGTGCCGGTCTTCGCGATAGACAACTCCTAAGGCTTTCTATCTCCTCTCTGTTTAAGCTAATCGACGGCTGACTCACGCATGCACTTCCACTAATACTGATATGCCAGGCCTCAACCAATAAACGCGTATCTTCGTTCTTATGTCTGTACAGGATCTCGGTTTTGTCTAACTCGTGCATGCAGCTACAGACCTGGCAGTGCAAGGATAGATTGGACGGCGTCCCACCTGATAGCGACCTTCTGTGTTCAATTAATCTTTGATTAATACAACGCGCAGTTTCCCTACTTAAAAACGTCCGCAGCTAAAAGGAATCTTATAAACTACACCCATGCGACAGTCGCTGAAATTGTTCTTGGCTAGGTGCTTAACAGGACAGATATCCGTTCGCTTCTTACCTTCCATCTGCTCATTTCTTCTATGCACTGCAGCACAAACCCTTCCTAACTTATTGGGAGCGGTAAACACAACATTAACCCCATATTTACTTCCCACTTTCTTAAGCCTGTGCGAAACTGCGTGGATATACGGAATACTCACGACCTTTTTCTTGTTAATGTTACTCTCTGCTACAGCTTTTGTTCCGGTCGAAATCGACTTCTTAAGACGCTCAGCTACTGTGGCTATGGCTAGTCTAGGGTAACCTGCATCTAAGAGGCGCTCGACCTGCGCATTAAAGCTAATGGTCAAACGGTGCACGCACGACTTCGATAGGGCTGACTTTAAACAGGACAAGGCTATTCCGTTTTTTACTACTTTCGAATGCTTGCAGTCAAAGTTTAACAACGGCTTAGATGCTCTAGGGGAATACTGCCAACACACGTGATTCTGCTCAAATGACAACGAGATATCTAAAAATTGTATTACGTTTCTCTCCGGTAGTTCTTTCGTAAACCTTAGACCATCCCCATTAAGTTTAAATTGATCGCTTACATAGGTGACGACGGATTCAAAATCATCCTTACTACAAAGTACCAAGTAATCGTCCGCATACCGAAATACCCTAATGATGCGGTCCCCTAAGGCCTCTTTTAAACGGCAGTCAAACTTGTTCAAGTATAGATCACTTAGAATAGGGGCTACCTTTGAACCTATACAAATCCCTGACTTCTGCACAAACACGCCTTCCCTGTATCCAACTAATGTTGACGTTAAGTACATGGAGAGAATTTCTAGAAAGGTGCCTGTGGAAACTCCGCATCTATCTATGAAACCGGACTCCTGCCCTTGTTCTTGAATACAATCTTTCACGTAATTTAGTAAACCTTCATGCGGCAACGAGTAATACAAATCTTCTACATCCATGCTAAACGCTGTGCAGTGGCCAGGATTTTCCTCTGTTAACAACTGAACTAGAGCCTGAGAATTACGTACACGGAAGGGGTCAGAAAAACTTAAGGATGTTAAGCACTTCTGCAAATAGCTAGCTACACAAACTGCAGAAGTGCTTAACATCGTGCAGAAGTGCTTTGCAGAAGTGCTTAACATCCTTAAGTTTTGGCACGCCGAGTTCAGATGTGCAGGGCGTGCCGACAGGTGTTGACAACATTTTTGAAAGACATTTACCTGCAGTTTGTTTAGGCAGAGTGGACAGATGAACACAGCACGGTACTGATGATGCAAGTGAGAAAATATGTTGCACTTCTTTGTGAAGGCACCACATGTTTGTGCATATTGAATGAAAACTATGGCATTCAAGGTAGCTAAAAGGTACACTGAAGAGAAAAGGGAATGATTGATTTCTGGGGTTTTACATCGTAAAACCGTGATATGATTATGAGAGACGTCGTAGTATAGGCCTCCGGAAATATCGACGGCCTCAGGTTCTTTAGTGTGCACTGGTTTTTCTAGTATTAGTAAATTATCTTTTCCCATATCCGGTGGATTGTTTGCAGTTTTTTTCGAGATTCACCTTTTTCTTTTCGTAAAATTGCTTTCTCCAGGTACACCTACCTTTTCTGTCACCTAGACATCATTTTGGTTAAAACTTGT
Organism: Hyalomma asiaticum; assembly: GCA_013339685.2. Classification (NCBI taxonomy): domain Eukaryota; kingdom Metazoa; phylum Arthropoda; class Arachnida; order Ixodida; family Ixodidae; genus Hyalomma; species Hyalomma asiaticum. Next base: position 12,008 of record JABSTT010003421.1, on the reverse strand, counting down.
CTTTGATGTGTTGAAGCAACTGACAAGTCTGCAGCAGAAAAAGTTTCCAAAAGATAACTTGGCCTCATTTCAGTCTGTACGCTTTATCACCAGGAAAACATGCCTAGCAATGAGTGCAAACTCTTGTAGTTCTCCAAGGTGCACTGACCAGATGGCGCTTATGTAGAATGATTTTGTACACTCTTTATTGTGCTTCTGTTACAACTCTACCTTTCCGGTTGGTTTTGTGAGATTTTGTCGAGTCTTTGACGTGTCTGTGGTCTTATAATGTGCTCTTACCCGATGCTAAGATATCTGCCTTCTCCATCTAAGCTTCCAATTGACCAACATCTATTGTGTGCACTACTTCTCTGAGTAGATGGTGCTCTCAAGCGAAAGTTCGTGAATATTACACTTGGATACTGACGCATGCTGAAAATGAAGAAGTGGTTCAGCGTTTGCGATGCCGTCTTTGTCAGCCTTACATATTAGGAACTGCCTCTGGCATACGGCCACCCTGATAAGATAATTCTCGCACTCTCTGGTCAGCTGCGTTGCGAGATAAAGTTGGAATAGAGGCCGAAGGTGAAGTTCCGGTCATTGTTCATGATATCCATCTTCATGTTGTGGGCCCCTGGAATGCTGCGGCCTCTGACACCAATTTCACTCTATGGTGGTGTTACGACACACCTTAAGGCTTCAGATATGGTCGAGAATTCATAAGGGCTGTTCTGTTTCCGATCATCAGGTGCTTTTTTCCAGGTTTCATGGTATGAAATCGTAGCAAGAAGGATGAGCCAAGGTCTCCATTATGAAGCCCCCTACGATCCTTTAACCAAGCACACGCGTACCGATGAAATGGTGTCACTGCTCCTCATTTGCAGTATTGAACACGAAGGACAAAATATGCACAGAAGCCCAGCAATGTATAGTTTTGCCATTAAATAGGAGGGCGCCGTCTGCTTCGTTTTTTCAACAGTGAATCAAATGAGAGGTGGAGATTCTGAGCAATTACTCAGAGAGAGCGAAAGAGAGAAATCAACGTTCATCCGCCGTCTGGATGCATTTCTCTGGATGCATTTGCTGTAGAACTTCGCGAGTTCACGAAACTGTTGGGCTGTTTTGGGGCATTTTCACTGTGGCATAGATGCTCTCGTTTGTTGTTGTAGTGGTCTTGTTAGATGAGAAAATGCTATTTTAATTTTCTGAGTATTAAGGTTTTGTGCTTTGTGATACTCAGTTCACTATGCCAACCACACACCTGTTAAGTGCAAAACTTGTTGGAAAGGCAGGAAAGGAACATACTTGTGTTTGACCATATCCGTACACGTGTCCACAAAATAATTCGGAGCGCCGGAGCGCGCACGTGAAAAAGTAGTGCCAGGGTCTGCGCATGCGCGGTTTTCCCTAGCAAGCTTACCTCGCTCCCCAGTGCATCTAAATAGGTGTTGCCTTGCTTCAGAAAAACAGAGTTGGGTGCTTTTCAGCGTCTCACATTTTCGGTCTGTAAAATGCTCTGTCCGTGCGTGTGCACGCCGTGGAGCATACGTGTGCATTCGCGTTAATGGGCATCGACGCTTTTGAAACGGAAAGGCATAACTGGCTCATTGGTCATGGGATGCGACCATCCGGCTGCTCGTCGTCGAGAACACTTGCGGTAACGAAAATCGGAAAGCGGCATACTCCACCTCTACCGTTCAATTAAGCATGTAAAATTGTATTAAGCCCTAAGTAACTAAGACTGATCCAGCAGTGAGTTAGTAGGCAAATGTGAGTGAGGCTAATGTGAGTTAGTAGGCAAATAAATGTAGTTATTGGTTAAAAGGTTTGAAGATGTGAATGGTAGCACAGACTCCGTGGTAATACTGGTCACGCCAAATTAAAACAAACTGGGAGTTCCAAAGTTGAGAGCATACTAATTCGAACCATTTCAGAACTGTGCAACAGCGAGTATGAATAAATGAAACGAAATTGTGGTCGAACAATAGTCGATTAGTCAACAGAGGAGGAAACCATTCGAAAGAAAATAACGCGTCATCAAAGTTGTTTTAACAATCGATAGGGGGGGGGGGGGGGGGCACATGACTTATTTATTTCATTGTTTTGCCTTTGACATTTTTATCTTTTATAATGCGCCTGGACTGACACCTCACTAGATTTGCTTTGCGCGACTGTGAATGGCGCGGTAAAAGCCTGCACTTTTCTACCGACGTATTCGTGAGCAGTCTGCGCACCCGATTGATAAGAAGATACAAAGACATAAAAACCATGGTAATGTCATGAAATTCCACCCCTTTCCTGTCGAGACAGCATGCCGAAGAGAGTGCCAATCTAGGGGCGGAGAAGGATAGTCGATCGTCAAGGCGCTCACTTGGGCTAGCTGGTTTTGCATTATCTTTGGTGGAAATGCGCTTTGGACGCGGCCAAAGAAGACGAAAGACACACAGCGCAACTTTCAACATTATTGGGAAATGAAGACAGCATCACTTATATATGTTCATCACACGTGGCATTTGGCATGCGCTCTATGTTCCATGGGCACCCAAAAATTCTAGTTCCTTTCCTGACAGGGCAAGGGAGGCTACGCTTACGCAAATTTCTGGAGTTCCCATATTACTTTCGCTTCAACAATAAGCGTAGCAGATTGACTGCGTTCGCGATAAAATACAGTGAACTGATTAAATATAGGGGTGCACTTGCACTCTTGACAATGATTTGCGAGATGACCATTACCTTTGATTTTGACATTATTGTTGCGCTCCCTTAGACGGTCGTTAAGGCATCGGCCGGTTTCGTCTATCTATACCTTTCCACAGGAAAGCGGTATGTTGTATACCACGCCGGTTTTACATTCCACGAAGCTTAATTCTTTGTTGTGGTTGACCTTGCACTCCGGCCGTTTTCTGGTGCAGGGATCAGTTAATCTGGACAGCCTAGACAAATTCACTGGGACAGCGAACACTTTCATATTTGCCTTCTGGGCAGCTTTCTTAAGATTGTGTGATACCCGATGAATATACGGCATAATTGCACCTTTTCTCTTTTTGTCACTTGGTCTTCTTTCCGCTGAGCGGAAGGCTGAGTTCCTATTTTCCTAACTAGTGTCCAGACACCGATATCAAAACGTGGTCAGGATAGCCTGACGCCTGCAGGCGATCTACCTGTTCGAACAAACATTTTTGCACAAGATGAGGGCATTTTTTATTGAGTACATTGGCAAGGCACATGTTGGTGACACTGCTTTTCATGAGCTTCGAGTGAGCGGAGTCATATGGTAAAATTGGCTTGTTGCTTCTTGGCTGGTAACCCCAGCAAGTCCTGTAGTTATAAAATGAGACAGATATGTCTGAACATTTTATGGACCCGTTAGGCGTAAGTTCATTTGTCACTTCTAATTCTGCGAGGATGTGCTTAAAAGTGGCCACTGTGTTGTCAACGTTTAAGGGTGTGCAGTAAGAATACGTATAAGCAATGCGGCCTTCATTTCCCAATAAAGTTGCAAGTTGCGCTTTGTGTGTTTCGTCTGCTTCTCTGTCCGCGTCCAAAGCGCATTTCCACCAGAGATAATGCAAAACTAACTAGCCCAAGTGAGTGCTTTGATAAAATTTATTTCTAGTACATCGGGCTCTTTCGTCAATCTTTCTTCATGTCCCAGCGTCACCGTATCGCTCATAGCAGTGGCGGCGTGCAAGGCTCGCATGTTCTATTTCTGCATTCGCAACAAGACACTCCCGGCGGAGGTTCGATGGCCCTTCGGAGGGGTCAATCCATCCGTCAGTCACGGGAATCGCATCTGCAGGATTCTCAAATGCGAGAGGTCGAGGCAAGCCAAGAACTACAGGACTCTTCCTTCCCTTCAAGTGCGGAACAGACTGGATGAAACACGTGCAAAAAGAAGACCCGTATGAGTACCACCGTTTAGCGGGCCGGACAACGGACTGGTTGTGGCACACAACGCTCCCACAGCTGCGTGCCCAACTCCCGCGGAAGTGGAGCGCTCGGCAGAACCGTTTAATCTCGCCTTGCAATGCTCAGGTCTCCGAACAAGTCACCAGGATTCTAGGACTTGGACCCAAGTACGCCGTGCAGCCGAAGCCGACAAAACGGGGCCTTCTTTCCATGCCGAGGGAGATTTCAAATTGATTTGATTTGTGGGGTTTAATGTCCCAAAACCAGCTCTGAGATGTCGTCGTGGAGGTCTCCGGAATTTCGACCACCTGGGGTTCTTTACGTGCACTGACATCGCACAGCACACGGGCCTCAACATTCCACCCCCATCGAAACGCAGCCTCCGCGGCCGGGATTCGATTCCGCGACCTTCGGATCTGCAGCCGAGTGCCATAACCACTAGACCACCGTGGTGGGACGGGGCATTTCAAACCTCACTCCTTCTAGCGAAAGAGATCAGTTCATCAGCAGTGGTGTGAATGTCGTGACCAAATGTGGACTTGATTCTGTACGTCAACCCATACGTTGGGTAGCTTCATATTGGAAAGCGAACTCTTCGTGCTTGCTAAACTCTGACAGGATGGAGGCTTTGCTGTGTTACCTGTTCATCTGTATATGCAAAAAGCTAGCGAAGCCTTGGAATCAGTCTTTGAAGACTATAAACGCGTTTCGTTTAGAACTCTGCGCATCTTTAAACCAACCAAGACTTGTTAAAAGCATTAAAGATTGCAAAAATGATTCCCTGGAAGTTTTCTACAGCTCGCAGAGGCATAAGCATGACTGCCCCTTTAGTGTAATCGTTTCGGAGAGAAACACGTGGCAAAACAATTAGCATTTTTCCTGCAGGATAAGCTAACCCTTCTTGAGGGCGATCGGATCTTTTCAGAGTTTCGGATTCGACTGAGGTTTCTGCATTTGTTAGTTTACACGCAGAGAAACACCTTCACGCCATTTAAATTGATGTTAAGGACCTGTATTATTCTATACCCCAAATGGACTTGCTCAAGTGCATTCAACAAAACAATGACAGGTTCGGATGCACAAGCTTCCAGAATGCGGTAGGTGTCTCGGCTGATCGCTTCTTAGAGCTCGTTTCTTTCTACCTCCATTCTACACATGTTCAGTGGCATGGCCGCCTTTACTTGCAGAAAAGCGGATTTGTATCGGGTCTTGCTTGGCTCCCATTTTAAGCGAATTATTGCTTGGTAGAATTGACGTACACCTTGATGACAAATTCGCAATTTCGAACGTTTTTAAGATTTTTAGATTGGTGGACGATTTCTTGGAGATTTTTGACAAAACTTCTTCCTGCACACCTTTTAACGTTGACAACACAGTGGCCACTTCTAAGCACATCCTCGCACCATTAGAAGGGACAAATGAATTTCCGTCTAACGGGTCCATAAAATTTTTTAGACATATCTCTCTCATTTTATAACTACAAGGTTTGCTGGGGTTACCAGCCATGAAGCAACAAGCCAATTTTGAAGCTCGTAAAATGAAGTGTCACGAACATGTGCCTTGCCAATCTACTCAAGAAATGCCCTCATCTTGTGCAAAAATTCTTGTTCGAACAGGTAAATCGCCTGCAGGCGTCAGGCTATCCTGACCACGTTTTGATATCGGTGTCTGAGACGCTAGCTAGGAAAATAGCAAATCAGCCTTCCGCTCAGCGGGGAGAAGACCAAGTTACAAAAGAGAAAAGGTGGCAGTTATACCGTACATTGATCGGGTATCGCATAATCTTAAGAAAGCTGCGCAGAAGGCAAATGAGAAAATCTTGTTCTCTGTCCCAATGAAGTTGTCTAGGCTGTGCAGATTAACTAATCCCGGCGCCAGGAAAGGGCCAGAGCGCAAGGTCAACCACGGCAAAGAATTAAGATTCGTGCAATGTAAAACCGGCGTTGTATACAACATACCGCTTTTCCGTGGAAGTTATACATAGTCCACACCCGCCGATGCCTTAACGGATGCCTTAACGACCGTATAAGGGAGCACAACAATAATGTCAAAAACATGGCTAATGGTCATCTCGCAAATCATTGTCAAGATTGCAAGTGCACCCCTATATTTAATCAGTCCACTGTAGCTTATCGTAATCGCAGTCAATCTGCTAGGCTTATTGTCGAAGCGAATATGATATGGGAACGTCCAGAAACTTATGTAAGTGTAGCCTCCCTTGCACTGTCAGACAAGGAACTAGAAGCCCACGGAACATAAGAGTGCATGCCAAATGCCACGTGTGATGAACATATGTAAGTGATGCTCCCTTCATTTCCTAATAAAGTTGAAAGTTGCGCTGTGTGTGTTTCGACTTCTCTGTCCGCGTCCGAAGCGCATTTTCATCAAAGATAAGGATAGTTGAGCTATCTATTCAAGGTATTCCTCAACGCGACATATGCCGCCTCACGCAGAGGTCTATGAATGCCGTGAATAGAATTATTCAGGCCTACAGGAATGAAGACGACCGACTTGAAGATGCTGCTCGACCAGGACGTGGCCGATGCACATCGGAAGAGTCCGACCGCCTCATAATTGCTGCAGCAGTTGCGGATCCTTTCCAGAGCGCCCAGCAAGTTAGGACTACTTTCGAGCTTCAAGTCAGTGAAGAAGGCGCCTGCGAGAAGCCGCGCTTAATGGGTTTATTGCCGCCCAAAACCACACCTGACGGAGCGGCAAAGACGCCAGCGCCTTGATTTTGCTAGGGCGCATCAACACTGGATGGCAGAAGAATGAAGTGATCTTCTCCGATGAGTGCACGTTTTTTTCAAGGTGGGACCGGGAGCGCCGCGTTTGGAAGCCATGCAACTGCTGGTATTTGTCTTTTGATTGTTCTTTTGACTGTCTGGCCATATTTTCTCCCCAACGCACAAAAGTTTTCTATGCAGAGGGGCACTTTTTCCTTCTCTTTGTGCAGAGACAAGCGTCGATATATTTATGAGATCCACAGCAGGGGCTGGTGCACTCTAAACGTCTGGGGAGCAGTAAGCGAAGATGGCCTACTGGCACAATTCTCGAGAGCCATCTGGTTCCGTGCGCTCTGGACGGGCCGTTAGAATACGGGTGCTTCTGGCTTCAGCAAGACCTCAGCCCAGTGCACACCGCCAGAACTGTTTGAAATCTGGAGGAACGTGCTGTTCGCACACTTGACTGGCCTCCCAAAGGTGCCGATTTCCACATAATAGAGAATGTGTGGGCTCACTTGAATCAAAGCATGTCCCGCATGAATCTGGGAGCCGCCAGCGCTGTCGAACTGTGGTTCGCCATAGCTGGCGAGTGGCAGCGCCTCGGAGAGAAAAAAAAAACTTTATAGAACCATTCTACCTGTCACTTCCACGCCGTATACAAGCTGAAAAACGCGTGGAAGGTGCATGCACGAGGTGTTGATGTCACGTTACGTGTCTATTTCCCCGTGCGTTTATTAACAGTGTAACTGCTTATTGGCAGTGTGACTTTACTTTCCAGGCTACAAGTTAACATTTTATTGTAACAAGCACTTGTATGACATAATGTCACCTGTCCGTTTTTATAGCGTGATATTCATGCTGCACCTGTCAATCTCATCATCCCAATTTAAATGTACCCGCAGTTGTGTTCCATCGCTGGTATTTTACATACACAGCTAATACTGTATAATAAAAAAGCTCTCGCATTTTATTTTTATCTCAACTTATGTTCTCGTTGTGTAAACGCGATATTTGATATACTCAGCTAGCATTGTATGATTAGCAAACTTTGTACTAATCGTGGATTATGTTACCCTTTGTTGTATATTGCCCCTTTTCAATTGTTTCGCCTGTAACCCACTCCCCTCTGTAATGCCGAAAGGCCCTGAGGGTAAATAAATAAATAATAAATAAATAAATAAATAAATAAATAATGGAGAGTTTCATCTCGACACGTCGGCTGCTGTCTTCGTTAACGTCACGACCCCGTGACATTTTCTGGAGCTGCTGTCGGTCATGTTCCGGCCGCCCCATCAAGCCGTGAACCCATACCACGTCACAAAGAAGACACTGACGACAGCCACGACCAGTGAGCTAGCCGTAGGTAACAAGGTATACCACCGGAGTACGGGCCTTTACCCGACAAGACTCGGAAGACCAAGGCCGCCGCCACGACTGCGGCAACGATGACAGCCACTGTGCCACCACACGCAATCGTGATGCAAGCGCCCGGGGAGCCCCCGACATTCCGTGGTTCGCCATGTGATCCCAAAACCTGGCTAGAGACGTTTGAAAGGGTCACCACATTTAGCAAATGAAACTCCGTCGACGAGCTGCACCACGTGTACTTCTACCTGGAAGAAGCAGCAAGGACATGCCTCGAGAAGCGGGAGTGCTCTTCGAACCTGGTAGCTCTTCCGCAGTGCTTTTTTAGAGACGTTCACGAGCGTTGTCCGAAAAGAAAGGGCTGCGGCCTTGCTGGAGACACGGGTGCAACTCCCGGACGAAACCATGACCATCTTTCCAGAAGAAAGACCTGCTGTTCCGCCACGCTGACCTCAGCATGCCCGAAGCGGAGAAAGTGCTCTTCACCCAGCGAGCAGCCCAAACCGGGGCCGCTCGCCTAGTCCGCATCCAGAGAGCTAAGGGGAGCAACCGATGAAGGTGCGGTTGGTGTACAACGAATGCCGAAGATGCTGCTCCGCCGCCGACGAACACGCCGCGACAGAACACACCGACAGCCGTCGTTACAATCTTCGACGACGTTTCGTGGAGTACCAGCCCGGCGACCGTGTGCGGATCTGGACGCCAATTCGCCGACGCGAACTCTGAAAAAACTTCTTCGCCGATACCTCAAACTGTACAGGCTACTTCGACGTTTTGTGCACTCGACTATTAGGCTGTCCCCTGATGGCATAGCGAACTCTCCGAGCGCCAGGCACGACCCGAGATCGTGCATGCAGTGCGCCTTAAACCGTACTATGCTCGCTAAGAGGACTCGTGGGCTCCGTTGTTTTTGCTTATGTTATTGTTCTTTTTACATGCATTGCTTATTTACATGTTCTGTTTTAGCAGCACAACGCTTTTTCAGAGGAGGGCATGGCCACAAGCGTTTAACTTTATTTTGATGTGTTCCGATGTCGCCGGCAAAGACTGTTGTTACCAACGTTCGACGCTATAGCGCTTCAGAAGCGTCGCGACTGTTTGAAGCTATTCCGTTAAGAATACGCACAGGAAGCGAATAGTCAAGTTTGTTCGCGACTATCAGTGATAAGACGCGAATGTTCGATACCGCATCTATAAAAGCCGACGCACTTTGCCGCCGATCAGATTATCGACTGACGACGCTCTGTTCGCCGCTATCAGTACACAGTGTGTATTGTTTGCAGTGCGACTTTCGTTTGCGGCCAAATAAAAGGGTTGCGGCCAAAGAGTGCGGCCAAATAAAAAGTTTCGTCTCCCACACGCCGACTGCTGCCTTCGTTAACGTCACCACCCCATGGCACTATATTGAGCATGGTTTTATAGTGTATATATTGCCGACAAATTCGAACAGCTGGAGAATACATTATAACGCGCTTGTAACGTGCATTGTAATACTTACCATTCATGACAGACCTACCCTTCCACCGTGATTATCCTCTAAGAATGTTCACGAGGCGTCAGTCTCGGCATGGACTTCCTCATTCAGCACGGCACAACCGTCGACTTAAAAGCCAGGGCCAACAACGCTTTCCCATGAAAAATGCTGCCGCTGGAGATCTCTCATGGTCACTATGACTTGTGCTAGCTCGCTAATACAAAGGACCATTCAGAACGGCTAGCATGATGGTATCTTAGACTACAGGAATTTCATCTAACGGTCGTGGAGAACTCCAGACGGAAGCGTTATGGCTCGACTGCATATCGCGCTCCCATTGAGTTGCTGCCCCAAGCCAACGACGTGAACCCACGCAGCTGAGAACACCCCTTCTTTCCAACATATCACCATAGTGGACAAAAACAACGTTTACGCAATCAATGCAGGCGCGCGATCAAATGTCAGAATGCTTCTGTGAGTGCAGCGAAGCAGCCAGATTTTATAAACAAATGGCGCACTTTGCATTGTTCATTACGATGACTTGAAGATTATTATACTGCCGCACGAATGAAATTAATTCCTTTCCGTGAAACGGGCGTGTCGGAATACGCCGTTCGATGTCATTTTGAAAACTTTTTTACTGCATGTAGTCAACCTTGTTAAAATAGCCGTCGTGTTACTGTAAAGGTTGTGATATTAATCAGAAGTGCATGGTAAATGCGGCTCAAAATATAATTGCAGAGTCAGTAAAGTACATCGCGCAACACGACAATCAAATTGAAAAGTAGACTGCTATGTATAGGTGAGACGGGGCGCTCGCCCACGTGAGAGATCGGCCATGAATTCATTTCTTTATGCGAGATAGGCGTGGAAGACATTAGGCATCATTACATGCAGAGCATCTTGAACTCACAGGCTGGCACTGAGTTATAAGCGCTCGTGCATTCCATCCATCCACCCATCGAGAAAGCATCCCTTACAATGAATGCATACAGATTCCACCGAGAATACACCACAAGGATTGCGCGCGCGTTTATAGATTACACTGCATAGCACGCTAGCACGCTCTAGCATACAGGCCCCTATCTTCTCCGGATGTGTTGTCGCAGCGCTAACAGGGACAAGCCGTCTGTTTTTTAACGCACGTGATCGCCCATCTAGATACACTACGCTGTAAAAAACATGGGTTCAATAATGCAACAAAGAGGAAGATTTTCTGTTTTGGGTACGGAAATGTTCTCGAACTGAAAAATAACAAAAATGTTTTTCTTTAGAAGACAAGTTTTTTTCTGTTAACACTATATAGGCACTTTATCTTGAATTTAACAGAAAATGTTTGTAGAAGAAACATGGTTGTTGAATTTAAGAGAAAATCGGCCTGTTGACGATAATTTGTTTTTAGTGTCTCACTACCTTCGTAAATCATTTCACAGATACCTCTGTAGAATGTGTGGTTCGATACAGGGCTATAGTAACAAGACACGCGTTCCCATACCTGAGTCGGTAGGGAGATGCTTTGGAACGAAGTGCTACACCGTCCAGAACGGAGAACTTCAGATGAATTTCGGTCATCTGGTCGCTCCTTACTCGGCACGCTTCCATTCGAATGCATGCGGCCTCTGCAGTTTGTGCCGGCTGCGCAATGCCGGAACGAATCGCGGAGGCCACGCATGAGACGCGCTCATCTGGACGTTTTGTTGACCTAACTGCGTGCATAACTTCCACAGCGTTACACTTACGTTGGCCATCGACTAGGACTGTCGCGTTATAGCAACCCCATAGCGTACCGAGAACAACTTTCTTCACACAGCCGTCATGCACACCAAATACTACCGGTTCGTTACGCACATTCAGTATAATAGAGAGGAAACCGAAACAAGCCGAAAACAAAACCGAACTATTTTACAGACGCTGCGGAGTGACACAACGTTCGCATGCGGAAGCAACTTTCGCCGCTTAGCGCACTTTTCGAATTGCGCCATCAGTTGCGTTAGCGCATGGAGTAGTGCGTGAGGGTCTTTGTTCCCGTGCGGTCGTTCTGCGAGGCCATGTTCAGTATATCGCGGGCTGCTCGTCAACGGTAGTTTTCGGGTGCCCTTAAGTTTGCTTGGTTAGTTGTAGCTGCATCGTGTCGTGAGGTCTTGTCACCTGCTACTGCTGCTTCTAGGAGGAGTTTATTTGAGCGGCCAACGAACGAGAGGGCACCGCGCTCGTCCACGCTGAACAAGGTATGCAAGGGTTTTAGTTCATTTCTGGCTTCATATTGCTTACGGCCGCGGCGAAGCTCTGCGAGCTCGCAAGAGGTAGTGTGACGAGGTTTATTCGCAGTGCGTCACTACGAAGACACAGCGACCGTACAAAGCGGCGAGGCAGCCAGAAGACGCCAGCAACCAGAAGCACGCGCCGAGCGAGCCAAGCGTTAGCAATGCTGCTGGCGTTAGCAGTGCTTCTTCCTCTTCACAGTGGCCCCCCGTGCGAAAAGAGCCACCCTGGCGACCTACGAGTCGGGCGGCAGAGGGTCGTGGTAGGGCTTCAGACGTGAGACGTGGACAATG